>OZ012691.1:39680033-39744655 GCA_963942565.1 Maea johnstoni | reverse complement strand
CTCAGAAAAATTCTCTCACACACACAAACTCTCTCTCTCTCATCTCTCATTTTCTTTCTCAACACTTTTCCTCTCAGAAAAAAACTCTCACACACTTGAACGTGTAGCCTGCCTCCCAGGCCCTATTTAAATGTCATCCCTTGTGGATAGATGGCACTGCAGTATACTAGGAACTCTATTAAACACTAATCTCCCTCGTGTGGCAGTTGTGTGAACTAAATGGCCAACAGTAGGCCACAAGTCCCTATCTAGTATAGGTGCAGGCTTCTATAAATAATAAAGTAAAATCATAATAGAGCCTTGTAGCTAGGCTATTGAACGTGATGAGCATCATTCAAAGTAAAAAGTCATTTCTTCTTAGTATATCGTTGAAAATCTCCAAAGAAAGGAATAGCCCCTAAAATATTTTGAATAAATTCCATGATGTTCAAATCTTGGCTATTGCCACATACACATTAATTTAGTTAATCAACTCTTATCCCCTGCTGGGAGGGTACTTGTCTACTAGTACTTGTTATATTCCTTATCAGATCTTTCTGGCAACATATACTTTGTATGGACTGAATTGTCCAATAAAGGTATTGAATTGAATTTAACCCTATATGCCACCTTATGCTTTAACCCTTCCAATGCGGCATCAACTTTCGTCCAAAATACAAGTGCGCAAAGATTTTTGAAAACCGTCTAAACCCTGTCGTGTTGGTATTTATCGGATAGTTCTTGCAGAGTGCTCTCAGATGAATACCGTGTGCCAGGGTTTCAGTCATTTTTTAGGTTTTTTTTACATCATTTTGTATTGGTCAAATTAGCCACCAGCAGCATTAGGGTAAATAAATTGTGAGAAGTCAGTAGTTGACCCTTCCAATGCTAAGGCCACTCTGGCCCAAAGCACATGGATGCAAATATTTTTGAAAACCATCTAAACCCTGTCATGTTGGTATTCATTAGATAGCTCTCACTGAGTACTCTCAGATGAGTGCCCATGTGCCAGGGTTTCAGTCATTTTTCAGGTTTTTTACATCATTTTGTATTGGTCAAATTAGCCACCAGCAGCACATGGGTAAAGAAATTGTTAGAAGTCAGTAGTTAATGGGGAATAAAACAGTAAAACTATTTTAAGATATGAAAAAAGACAAGATCATAATTATACTTGACATAAACTTTATTATACAAATATTTACGATATGTACAATCAGCTATGGCAAAAGCTTGGAAGCAAACGTGTGTGACCGGCTATGTAGGAGACATGGAACTACTTATAGAAATGGTACAAGGAACCGATGAACAATAACAACCCTGAAATATTTCAATATTTTCTACCTCGTTAAGATTCATCTCCGAATCTTCCACCATACATGTACATGTCTTATACCATTTATGCCTGTAGCAGGCAAAATCGCCTAACAACTTAGGGGATATTTCTCGTGTAAAAGGAATAAACAGAAAATATTTCGAAGAGAATTGTCCATCAGAACTCTATCTGCAACTCTCCTTCAAATATTTTGCAAATTCTTGCTTAATTCCAAAGTTATTTTCAAAAGTATGACAGGTCCAGACAACATGGTATGCTGACTGGTACAAATATTCAAATATCTGGGAGCAAATTGTGCAAGTATGGGAGTGAATCTCAAACCCAGTGCAGGGGACACACAATTATTCACAATGCACTAGTCTGCTTAGCCATGGGGGCGGACCCCCCTCCAAGAGTTTGTCTTGATTCCAATGTGCTGGAAGATTATCTATTACCAAAATTAGATAAATCTGTGAGCAAGAAGTACTTGACTTTGACACATTAATACTTAAGAAATTAAGAAATTGTCGTCTGGATCTTTGATACTCTTGACAATAACTTTCACATAGAGAATGGTTCTACAAAATATTTTTGAAGGAGAGTTGTATGTAATGTTCTTCATAACATTTCTCCATCAAATATTTTTTCTGACTTGGCTGTTGCAAATTGTGAGGCTCCTTTTGGCTGCTGAGCAATAATAGGTTAACAGCCGGGGGAAACAGAAAAACAAACGCCTAGCCTGAAGTCACTGGCAACTTTCTCACTTACCCCAACAAAACCATGAGCACTCAAAATATACTAAGGAAAGGGTATATGGACAACTCTCGCTATTTCAAGGTCGGAGCAAGGTCTAATAAATTTGGAGAGAAAATGTAGACAAGGCACTTGCAGACATTGCTTACTGAAAAATATGTATATATATATGTATATGTATATGTGTATATATATATATATATATATATATATATATATATATATATATATATATATATATATATATATATATATATATATATATATATATATATATATATATATATATATATATATATTCATATATATATATATATATATATATATATATATATATATATATATATATATATATATATATATTTATTCATATATATATATATATATATATATATATATATATATATATATATATATATATATATATATATATATATATATATATATATATATATATATATATATATATATGTATGTATAAAAGCAAAAGACATTCAAATAAATTGAACATGCCCACCATGTTTTAAACATACCATTCGTTTCATCTTTAATAAACAGCGGTCCTGCATTCAAACAATCATGAAAATACAATTCTAAACAAGAACAAAGAAGTATTTTATTTATTCAGAGATATTTATTCAATTTTGTACTTAATGATAAATAACCAGAATATTTTCCATAAAGAATCTTCTTCTTCCATTGTAGCACAACTTTTTCAGCACCACGTCAATAAAATAAGCTATATCAAATTGATGAAAAAATAAATTACAATCACTTTACTAAGGCTCTACTTTGCCTGCTATACACATATATATATATATATATATATACATATATATATATATATATATATATATATATATATATATATATATATATATATATATATATATATATATATATATATATATATATGTGCGTGTGTGCAAATATTGTATCTTATCAAAGAGGATACTTAATAGTTTCTCTCAATCGATATGGAGAGTTTGTATAGTTTATTCAATTATTTGTTTATGATATAGACATTCTCATATCATAACCTTTCCATACACTTAACAAACAATTAGTTTTTCAATAGTTCCTAAAGAAGATATATAGTATTTGTGATAAGCACATACTGAATTCTGGTTAGTATACTTTCTTATCCTCCTCCCAACTTATGCGGTTTTTAAAATAGAGACCTGTTAAGAGTCTTTGTGTATTTGATAAAGGAATTCTTCAAGAGAATGATATAACGCATGCTATACTTCATTTAAGAAACTTTAACAGACCATGAGACCTTTAAATCATTCAATAGAATTTTTTCTACAAAAAAAGGATCTCAAAACAAGAAAAAGGGAAAATATTATCAAAAACATCACAAAAAAACTATGAAAAAATCACATGCTAGAAATTCACCCAAGGATTGTTGCGACTTAGCCTTTACAAACACTGTCAGAAGTAAAATGATTTCGATTACATACATATATAGTAGTTTCTTTACCATAACTGTTGAAGCCAATACATATTCAGTAAGTAAATTGTGGCTTATAAATAATACATTATGCTGCGAAAATGCTTTTATTATCACTTTACATCATATAAGATAACCCAAAACAGGCGTCCGATTATCGTACACATAACTCTTGGTGTAAACGTGGCAGAAACGGTTTTCTTGTGATATGATTGGTTCACTAAGATATGAATGTTTGAGTAGAAGCGTGCATGGCTCTCGAGTATGAAATCTTGCGTAGAGTAACAGATCCGCATTAGAAAATTTTACAAATGCGGATCGTTATTTGTTACATCAATAATATTGATTATTAATAACAAAAAGTATCTGTCACAAAAATTTTATGTGCCAACTAGGTCTTTTATTTTATGTGCCATCAACTTACTTTTTGTGTGGCCTTCTGTGACACATATGGCAAATTATACCTTTCCTCTCCCCTTTCCTACTTTAACCATGCATGTACCACATGAAAACCATGTATTAACCACATTTCTGCCACATAATGTCCCCTTTCCCATATCAGTTTAACCCATTCATGCCTGCAGCAACCCAAGTCTGTACTGATTAGGTGATATATATATATATATATATATATATATATATATATATATATATATATATATATATATATATATATATATATATATATATATATATATATTTATATATATATATATATATATATATATATATATATATATATATATATATATATATATATATATATATATATATATATATATATATATATGTATATATGTATATATATATATATAAACTTGGATGCTAAATTGTTCTGAAGATATCATTCTTGTTCTTAGTATCATCCAGAAAATATTTACAGGGATTCTATAGGCATGAAAGGGTCAACCACGCCTCTACCACATTTCTACCACCTCTACATCTCCCCATGTCCCATGTCACTTTCTCTAGTATAACCTGTGAGTGTACAGACTTCCTATAGGGGAATTATGCCGTCAATCAAATATCATACACTAGATATCACCCCAAATCTGCACACCTAGGTTACGATAATCATGACATTCATATTATAATAAAAATCGCTACTTTTTGGCCTACTATGTACAAGATGTCCTAGAACTGAATCAACTAGGGTTCAATACTATTTCCCCTATTATCACTCAATGTGCAATTTTGTATCAGGTACTGGCAGGTGTGCACCTTATTCCCTATTATCACTCAATGTGCAATTTTGTAATAGGTATGCGTAGACATGTATTCATGCACATCAGATAGTCTTCAAACATTTTGCATGTTTCATTGCACCGCTCCAACTCCAGTCCAAGCATACATGATACACAATCAAATATCATTCATTATGTGTATATTTCATGTTTTTGTAATAGAATTGATACTACAAATCAAAATAAGATTATGTATGGACATCATTTCTGGTCTAATTCGGCACCTAGGTAGGGTAGCATTGCCTGCTTGTAAAAATCACGTATGATATGACAGTAGTTTTGAGCGATCGGTCAAAGATATTTGGGACAGAAATTTAAGCTCTATTGGTAGTCTTTTTCAAATATAATAATACACACAACTTGTCCAAATACATTGCCAATTTTATCCTAATTTATTAACATCAATGACAATTATAGAGTATAAAATGGTATTAATAATGGAAGAAGCAGAAATAAGAGCATGTTTGACAAATGATGGCACGAAAGTTCTCAGCATACGCTTTAGTAATCAGACCAATATCATATCAGCATCAAGGTCACAAAGGGTCCTTGCTGTAGCTTATTCTCCTACCGGGCAGCGAAAATTCTCTATTGTGTACATCTGGGCAAAACTTTTAATGAATTTGAAGAAATTCAAACACCCAGAGACCCGGTACCTGCATTGTGATAGAGAAAACTCAGTGACCTTGACCCAATTTTGTATCTGTATCAAGATACTTTGAATTTGACCTAGATTAGATTTTCTGTATTGTGAGACCTTGACCTAGATACATGTCGATATTGAGAAACCTTGACCTAGAACCTGTCTGTATCATTGACCATGACCTATATTATGGTCTGCATCAAGAGATCTTGAACGTGACCTAGATTTTTCTGTATCAAAAGACCATGACCAAGATTCCGATCTGTATCAAAAGACCATGAGATAGATTCTCATCAGTATCGAGACCTTGACCTTGACCTAGATTACGGTCTGTATCAAGAAACCTTGACCTAGATTTTGGTCTGTATCAAGAGACCTTGAACTTGAACTAAATTCATGTCTGAATGAAGAGACCATAACCTTGACCTAGATTTCTGTCTGTATCAAGACACCATAACCTTGACCTCATTTCTGGTCTGTATCAAGAGACCATGACTTGACCTAGATTCATGTCTGTATCAGGAGACCTTGACCTAGATTTGTGTCAGTATCAAGAGATCTTGACCTTGATCTAGATTACTGTCTGTATCAAAGCGCCTTGACCTAGATTCGTGTCTGTATGAAGACATGCTGCTTTTGATCCCAATAAGTTGGGGATTGAGTATCTGACCTAGTTCCTCGCCAGTTTAAAATGTCTCTTCATCGTCGCAATCGTCTGTCCAATGGCCAAACACTGAAAGCAAAATCCAGAAATTGATAAGATAAAAATCAAGAATCCTTTCATTGCAATTGAGAGCCTAAATTAATGTGGGACTTAAAAAGGTTTTGATCCACTTGCCACCATTGAGTTCCAGAAAGTGATTTTTTTAACTAGTCAATGTTCAACATCTTATAAACTCACTTGCTCTAAGTTAAGCTCACTCCAAAACGCACAAAACTTCTAATTTTGTAATAACCGTTTTTTGTTATCTTGCAGGCAACAGCATAAGTAGGCAAATAATTAACATAGAAATTTTAATCAGAACACTACTGACAACTCTTCTTCAAATATTTTGTAAAATTATTCACAATTTCAAAGTTATTGTCAAAAGTATAATGAATCCAGACAACAATTTCTAGAAGGAACTCTTCAGCCTTGATGGGTAAATATTTGTTTAATTCATTCAAAATGAGCAAAATAATAGTTCAAGATTAATAAATATCAACAATCTCGTTCAAAATTCATTCAGCAGATATTTTCAATAGAAAGAGTTCACCAAAATAGGATATTTTGGAATGAAGCGTTCAGATTTTATTTTGCTCATTTATTTATCTATTTATTTAACAAATTTATTTAACAAATTTATTTATTTATTCATTTATTTATAAATTTATTTATTCATTCATTCATTTATTCATTCATTCATTTATTCATTCATATATCTATTTATTTATTTATTCATTCATTCATTTATTTATTTGTTCTACTCACCTTCACAGGTCGTACAATATGGCCGCTCCTCGTGGCGGTCGCCGTGGTAATGAGATGGTTCAGGGTCTTCGGCCTCCATGGCCTGTTTCGGGCAGTCGTCCGTGTCGTGAAGATCGAACATGTCGCAGATGTCACAGAAAAGTCGGGGAGCCGCTTGTTTGGGTGTGCTGAAATAAACAGAGGATATATACATTAACCCTCGCTAAGACAGGGTCCCACAAGAGCACAAGCCCGGTCTGGATAGATTGTTAAATACAGCCATAAGTGACAAAGAAAAGATTTGGAAATAGGAATTTTGTTTTTCATCACTTTTTCTGCTATATTGCGGTTAAGTCGTGACTAGTCAGTTCTAACTGGTGAAGGAAACCGGAGTACCCAGAAAAAACCATCGCCTTACCCAAAGTCACTGGAATATTTTCTTGTATGCCGTGGGTGGGATTTGAACCTATTAGCTTACTTTAGTTCATATTTCAGATCCTTTTCGCCATTTAAAATACAACTTAATATCTTAATCTTATTCATATTCCAGATCCTTTTCGCCATTTAAAATACAACTTAATAGCTTAATCTTATTCATTTTCTATATTGTTTTCATTATTCAAAATACAACTTAAAAGCTTACTCTAACTCATATTTAAGATTGCTTTTGCGTTTACAAAATACAACTTAAAAACTTACTCTAATTCATATTTCAGATTGTTTTTGACTTTCAAAATACAACTTTAAAGCTTATTCTAATTTGTAGACGTGATTGTTTGCACTATTTCAAAAAAAACTTTTTCTAATTCATTTTCGTTTTTACTATTAAAAATACAACCTAATTCATAATTCAGATTCTAGGTTGTTCTTGTCATTTAAAATACAATAATAACTTACTCTAATTCGTATTCCATATCGTTTTCGCCGTTCAGGATGCCTGATTCCATGGCCACAAGGCGTTGCTGTAATTCTTCGTTCTTGCGCTGCATTTCCACGATGACAGAGTTGAGGAAGTCGACTTGACCGATGGAGCTGTCCCTCTCCTCCTTCAGCTTCTGGTAAACAGCGTCTAAGATATAAACAACAACAATAAACAATCAACAACAATAACCAGGTAGGTAGGCTAAATTGTTCCTTCTTTTTTGAAACCAGATACCTCGCTTGTGCTTTTTTTTAATCTTTAGAAAATATGCATTAGCCCATTCATTTTTAGTAGTTCCGCTAGAGATTGTCATTTGGATCAATGATACATTCGATAACTACTTGAAAATTGGTGGTTTGTGGGATTTATTCTTATCAAAATTAAGCCTTCAGTTATTCTCCAAAAAATGCACTCCTCCAAAAGATTTCATCAAAACTGTTACACTGTATTGGCCACTGTGAGTATTATTGGGTTAAAGAACTTCTATATGTACATCATAATCTACCTCTGAACATGATGAAAATTCTTATAACAATTGCGTTTATAACATAGAAATAAAAAAGGTAGGTTATTTTTAAAAGTTTGACAGGTCCAGACGACACTGGTCAGGTAGATCTCTAGTCACAAATAGGTTAATAACATAAAAAAATTGGTAGAAAAGGAACGTGACACTCACACTCTCTCACCACTGCATGGGTATGAGTCCCGGCATGGGCATGGGAGAAAGTTGCCAGTGACTTGGGGTTAGGCGGTGGTTTTCGCCGGGTACTCCGGTTTCCTCCACTAATCACAACTGGCTAGTCACGAATTAGCCACAATTGGCATAAATGTGACGAAAAAACGAAATTCCAAACTCACCGGTTGTGTCTACGTTTGCCATGACGTTTGCGTTGGCCTGGGACTCGGCGAGATCGAACTCCAGCTGTGCGCACCTCTCCTCTAGGATGCCCTTATCTGTCTCCAGGTTCTGCATGGTCGCCTTGTAGCTCTTGATCAGAGTCGTCTCACCTTGCAGGTACGAGATCTAACACAGAAAAACAAAGAGAACAATAGAAATCTAACACAGAATATATGAGTAGAGTTATGATAGATAGAGTGGCAGGTTAGTCTTGTGGTTAACACACTTGGCTGTAGCAGAGACGATCCGGGTTCGAAACTTGGTGGGGGCGTAAAAAAGGAACTTTCAATTTCCTTGCTGCTTTTCAGTCCTTCGTATGGCACTTTAACCCATTCACACTTAGAGTTTCTCTAGAAAGTGTCGTCTGCTACTTCCATACTTTTGAAAATAACTTTTGAATAATGCAAAAATTCACAAAATATTTGTAGGAGAGTTCTTGTCTGACTTGTGATCAACATTTCTCCTACTAATGTTTTCAAGAAAATGTGTTTATAAGTTAAATATCCCCTAAATCGTCAAGCCTCTTTTGGCTGCTTTGAGTGTTAATGGGTTAAGCCCGTAGGTCCAGTCCGCCAAGAGCCCTAGCAGCTCGAGTTTACCATTGTAAAAAATTACCGATTTGTAATAAAGATTACTTTAATTTTACTTTATTTTTTATAGATATTTAAAAATTGTGAAGAAACAATCCAGAAATTGAAATTGTACCATGACATGTAACAGACAAAGTCGTCTGACTATCTTGCTGATATCTCTCTAACAAAAGCAATATTTAGAAACTATTTGAAGGAGAATTGTTTATCAGAACTCTAACTACAACTCTCCTTCAAATATTTTGCAAATAAAGATATTCAGAAAAAAAATTGAAGGAGAATTGTTCATCAGAACTCTATCCACATATCCCCTTCAATTATTTTTCAAATTTATGCTTTATTCAAAAGTTATTTTTGAAAGTATGAGAGGTCCAGACGACACTGGTCAAGCAGATATCCCGGTACGAATGGGTTAACCCATTAACACTCAGAGCGGCCAAAACAGGCCTGACAATTTTGGAAATATTTCTCTAACAAAAGTGTTTTCATGGAAAATATTTGAAGGAGAAATGTTAATAAGAAGTCAAAAAACAACTCTCCTTCAAACATTTTGATAACTTTCGCTTTATTCCCATGTTACTTTCAAATCTAGGAAAGTAGCAGACGACGATTTCAGGAGGAACTCAGAGTGTGAATGGGTTAAGCCATCAAGATGAAGGTCTGTTCGCTCTTACATCTGCACAATACCATACATGCAATCACATTCCTAGAACAAAATCAAGGTACATGGAAATGATGGAATACCAAGAAACATCCATACTTCTTATTCTGTACATCAGATAATCTATTATTATTGTATACCCGAAAAGAGCCTTTTTTCAATAAAGAGTTTTAAAACTGTGCATGAGCTCTGCCAAACATTTCTATACTAATCTTTAAACATTTTTTGGTTGGGATATTGAAGCATATGTTCTTCTTCTTCCATCAAACTCTAAAACTTTAAACTCTTCCGATGCCACACAGACATATATGTGTTTGTGGTAACATAACCTAGAAAATGATGATTGCAAAAATGTGTGAGAGATAATCAGATTCATTTAAAGGTGAGCATGGCTCTCTAAGAGACCTACTTCACTGCAAAATTAGGTAAGTATCATTTATGTGTTAGAATGTTGTGCTTGATTCAAGGTTAATTTTTATGTGTCACATAAATATGATGGACCAATATTATATAAGATTGTCAAAAATGAACAACCTGGTACTGGTTTTTGGCATCAGACATTTGGTGGTAAAATTAAAATTTGTACTCACGAGGGTTAATAATCTTAACTCTATCATAATTTAGATGCATGCAAGTACTAATATAAGAACTTACTCTCCTAAATTGTTCATGCAGAACTGCAAATGTTGAGATGTGTGCACTAAACAAAGTAAAATATTTAAGTATAAATCCTAATAAAACCACTAATCTGAGAACTTGCCACACAGTGTGTGTTCTACAAGTGGTCCACTGTTATGTAGGGATCGGCACCTTTAAAATCTTTGCGATACAATACAATATTGATATTTCCTTAGCGATATTCAAACTTTTTTTACAACCAAAAAAGAGAATGTTAACTTAATGCAATTATTTGCAAAACGAATAGTGTAATAATCTGCATACAGTTCAAGGAATTTGGATTTCCCTTGATCATTACTTTTTCTGCCACAGTTTTAAAGGCTAGATCACAACATATCTGTTGATAGTGGTGAAGGAAAATGTTGAGTATCTGAAGAAATTCACCACATGACCCCCAGGTCACTTGTAAATTTCTCACACGCTTAGAGAAAGATTACACTTCAAGGACCAAATCAAATCATTAGCTATCATTTAGTGCATACATCCCATAATAATCTATGCTTAACTAAGACTAATACCTCTTTTTCATTCTGAGGGCAAAGGGTCAAAGGTTAAAGGGTCAAGGTCGAAGGTCAAAATACCACTACTAAGAGGTAAGAAGAGGAACAAATCTGGTTTTATTAGGAGTAGAATGGAAAAGTGGACAACATTTATATATTTTTTCCCCGAATGTAAACACACTAAACTTTGATCAGACACTTAGTAGATACAAGAACGGAAAAAAATAGTAAAATATCAATTTTTGACTAAATTCAAAAATATAAAATTTGATTAGATAATTTCTGCGCCACTTAATTGGGTACACGGGTGTACCACAGATCATTCTAGTTTCAGCCAAATACATGGCAATAAAATTATACAATTGCAAAATCTCAAAATGTTCGGCATCAACAATAGGAAAACACAGCTGTCATGATCTAATACACACTCAAAACACAGATAGTTCTAGCTTCTGCCAATAGATGGCGCCACAGGCACTCACCTTGGTCCTCAGCTCGTCAGTTTCCTTCTCTTTCTGTTGTAGTAGTAGGTTGGTTGTCTCGATGGTGTTTTGCAGCGACGAGCGCTCCGACTCAAAGTCCTCTTGAACTTGGCTTTTACTGAAACAACAACAACAAAGAATAAAATCTGCGGTCAATACAGAACAAACCCCCTACATAGAAATTATAGACTTAATTAACCCTGAGTCACAATGTTGAAACATTCTGAGAAAACTTCCTGAGAAGATTCATGCACATCTGACCAAACACCATTATATAAGTTATTCAAAGATGGTACTCCGATGTGTTCATACACATACTTTCAATGTACATTAATTTGCTAGTGACTATTCTTTATATAAGCAATGGTAAAAGCTGACGTACAGCAAAAACCGTTTTTTTTAATTAAAAAAAAAAAATTGATTTTAAAAAGGTTAAAAGATTTCATACATTTTTTAAATATTTTTTCTCAATTATTGAGCAGGGCTTGTAGATTGCATTTGCCCTGTTGGGCCAGTGTAACTACGTGGTCATTATCATATCCTGATAAGTTTGATAAAATGGGAGCAGCCTTGAGCACACACAGATGCATATGTTTGCAAACACAATGCTTTCAAGCAACTCTTAACCCTTACAATGCTGAGAATACTTTCGTCCAAAGCACAAGGACGCAAAAATGTTTGAAAAACACCCAAACCCTGTCTTGTTGGTATTCATTAGAAAGCTCTCGCTGAGTACTTTCAGATGAGTACCCATTTGCCAGGGTTTCAGTCATTTTTTTAATTAGCCACCAGCCGCATAAGGGTTAAATACTACCATCCACTAAAATAACAATAAAATAAAACAATCTGCTAAAGAAAGATACTGGTACTGACATATGGACTTGACAAGTACAATTGACTGATGGGCAAGTAGAAATAATCCATGAGTTGCCCATGATGAGGCAAGTAAAAAATTAGAAACTTTTTTACCTTTCCAATGCTAAGGCTATCTTTGTCCATAGCACAAGGACGCAAACATTTTTAAAATTCATCTAATCCCTGTCGTGTTGGTATTCATCAAATAGCTCTCATTGAGAACTATCAGATGAGTACCAATGTGCAAGGGTTTCATTTTTCAGGGTTTTTGCATAATTTTGTAATGGCCAAATTAGCCACCAGCAGCATAAGGGTTGAATGACAAAATCTATAAGCTGCCTCAATGAAATTACTTAAAATTTTAAAAGGTATTTTAAAATAAAAATTTGAAGATGCCTGACATGTTCTTCGAATGAAGTACTTGATTAAAGTTTCAGTGTTTTGTAAGGCAAGTAGAAACCAGTATCCACTTGCCCAATGAGGTAAAATTGATCCTCAGACATTTTTCAGCCCCAGAAATATTGTATTTAATGAATATCATCACTTGCAAAACTTTAAAAAAAATACACCAACAAAAAAGGAAGAAACATCATGCTAGAGTCCTTAAATATCTAGTCACAAACCTAGCAAAGCTTCATGAAGTCAAACTGTACTGAAACCCATACAGGCAGCTAAAACACTAGAAAAATCATCTAAGACACAGCATGCCTTATATCAAAGGAATGTAAAATAAGTGTATGTTACACATATGGGCAAAGAGGAAACAGCTCAGCATTACCAGATACTCAATTAGTCAAGATACATATAATAGCTGAATAGGAGTTACCAGCCTTTAAAAAAATTTAAGGTATGATACGATATTTATACTTCTCCATTGCAATTACAGAATAAGCTTTAAATTCCTAATCAAATTATCTAAAAGAAAATTCCAGACAATATTCTTCAGAAAGATTCTGCACAATAATGGTTCATAGAACAAATTAATTTGCCCTTTCGAAAAGAGTGGAGCCAAGGGCGGGGACTTTTCCTATGTAAAACATTGCATCAACAGCTGGTTTAGTTTTTATCGTTCTGATCAAAATATTCCCCGCTACTGTAAATATGATTGTTTGCAATTTTAAAGAAGATTGAACGAGTCCTGTCTGAATTAATGGACGGGAAGAATAAATTGTGGCGGTTCTAATAATCTAAATCACATTAAAATCGACCCACGGAAAGGGGAGTAATTTAGATTTATCATGAACATAAAGGCCACCGCATGGTGAGACTCGATTGGCTGCTCAGTGTAAAGCGCCATCTAGCGACGCCAATAGAGGACGCGCTCTCTAACAGAAGCGGCCAAAGCCCTCTGTGGAGCAGATCAGTTATGGGCGCTGATTCATAGGGCTGTGCTCATCAGCCATTTTTTAGCGATCCAATTAATTGACTATTTTTTTTCGATGTCAATGTTTTCGATTCGATTATGTCGCACGCGTTGGTGCTTGGAAAAGTGTGGTGGGGGCCGGACTAGCACCATATAAAATACGTAGCGTGGCCCTCACCACACTTTTCCAAGTGTTACCGCGCGTGATAGTGTCTACAACAGTGCAGTTTTAATGGCGGCCGCGCTTTTTTTTGAGAAATAAAAGCACAAGGTAGGCTCTTGTGAATTTTGGGGGGGAATTAAACTGTTAGGTAGTGGTAGAGTGTATCGAGTTCGTCGCTCGATGTCAGAAGGTGGTGAGTATCGATCATGAGACTTAGTCGAGCGCTCGATGTCTTAGCAATCGAGCCCAGCCCTACTGATTCACCCTGAAAACAAGCACGGATATTCAGTTTTTCACTGAAGTTATCACACAATAAAAATCTATAGAAAACATTCCCTACTTCACACCAAAATATAGCCATGCAGACTGGTGCAGCATTTACATACTATAGAACAATATCAGGGGTTCTTACCAGTGAGGGTAAAGAAAGGGGGAAGGTAGAGAGAAGGGAGCATCGAGTGATTGGTTATGAAAGAGAAACAGGTGAGAGGTATTAGGACACATTCTACCTTTCAACAACAACCCCTCCCTTTCTGGAATCTACCATATTCCGTTGTTAAGATTTGATCACGAATAACAACTTCACATTCATAGTCCATCGGAAATTCTCAATTAACCCACCCTCCCTTCATAATATTTTATCAGTTATCGTATTACATAAGTTGACTCAGTTCACTCTCCCTTTAAATAAATGTAAAATAGTAAAATACTCAAGCATCTTTTCAATTAGTTTAATTTGTATATGTCAAACCCTCAATAAACTTAAATACCTTATAGCAAATAATCAGCTATAACTCAATACAAAAATAATGACGAATGAAAGGTGTTAAGGTACATTTTAGGAGTTATATATATATATATATATATATATAGGGATCGCACGATTAATCGGACATACCGATTAATCGCTCATTCAACCTCTGATTTTGATGATCGATTGCAATTTCATAAGATCGATTATTTTGAAAGTTTTTTGAAAAAATAAATTGTACCTAGAAACAGCCTTTTGTTCAAGTGAGAGACTGCACAATCTTAATTGATATGAAGCAGTATTGTAACAAGTAAAAGTAAGGGGTCCAAGGGGTATATAAAGAGAGTTAGATTAGCTCCTTTACAAAAATGGAGCCAAGAACCCTTGAATAAGCCAAGACTACCAAAGGAAAACTGCGCATATACAACTTTGATTATTAATCGATTATCGGTCGTTCTGATGCACCGATGATCGATCTTGAAAATTGTGACTGATTCCGAACACTATATATATATATATATATATTTATACACATATATAATATACACACATATATGTAAATATATATATATATATATATATATATATATATATATATATATATATATATATATATATATATATATATATATATATATATATGTATATATATATATATATATATATATATATATATATATATATATATATATATATACACACACACACTCATACACAAAAAAAATTTTTTAAAGGGATTACTCCCAGATCAATGCCTTACGTGTGACAAGTAAAGGCAGAAATCATTAGATGGCCACAGCACAGAAGCTTGTATGTATGATTGTGCAAGCGTTTGGCAGCATCTTGTGGGAAAGTGGGCAAAATAAGCAGGGCTCTGGCCGGGTGTTGTCTAACCACTTTTCGAATGGCAAGTAGATAAATGGTGATAGATACTGCACAAGCTTTTCTCAACTCTGCATAATGAGCATGGTACCATGTTTTCATCCCAAATAGCAGGATTTTCATAATGAGCATGATACCATATTTCCATCCCAAGTAGCAGGATTTTCATAATGAGCATGATACCATGTTTTCATCCCAAGTAGAAGGATTTTCATAATGAGCATGATACCATGTTTCCATCCCAAGTAGAAGGATTTTCATAATGAGCATGATACCATGTTTTCATCCCAATTAGTAGGATTTTCATGATGAGCATAATACCATATTTCCATCCCAAGAAGCAGGATTTTCATAATGAGCATGGTACCATGTTTTCATCCCAAGAAGAGGGGTTTTTAATTTAGAAATTTACACAGTATTCATAACAGCATGAAAATGGCATATCAACAAAATGAGAATAGTTAATAATTTTTGGCATACACATTTAATCAACATAATGAAAAGAGTGAATTATTTTTGGCATATATATTTCATCAAAAATAATGAAAATAGTGAATTATTTTTCATAGAGAAAGAATGGTACCATGATTTTCATAATAATGAGCATGGTACCAAGTTTTCCATCATAACAAGCATGATGCAAGATATTGGGCATTCGAAGCAGAGAAAGTCAAAATTAGAAAGGCATTCAATATCCAAAAGGAAATTTGTGAGGATTTTTTTGAAAAGATAAGTATATTTAAGAACATACAGGAGAAAGTTGACAATTCCGAGAGTAGTTTGTGGGCAAGATGAGAAACAATTGGAAAATTATATGAGTTTCTTAACAAGACAACAAACTTACAAATTGCCCAGCCACCTAAAACATTGATGTATAGATATTCTTTACAATACTGTTAGTACTAGGATCATATTTATTTTTTGACACTTTATAAAAAAAAGTTCTCAAAAAACAGGATGAGGAGTGAAAAATAAAGAAATTATCTGAGTTTTTAAATCGTAACAGTTTTTGGTGAAAATAACGAAAAATATACCAATATGGACAATTAAACATTTTGCACTGATCAAAAAACAAAATACAATTACATTAGACATACACACTTAACTAACAACAGAAAAATGCATTTGACAAACATGGACATTTTCTGTTATATGAAAAGAGTCAAAATAAATATTAGTAACAATAACACTTTAATAAAACACTTTTATAGTATGCACTGGTAAATATAAGGAAGATAGTGTTGTTATGTCTATGGCCTGGTTACACGGTATTCAATATGGGAAGAGGTAGAGGTAGATGTTGTAGTAATGTTGGTAGTAGTAGTAGTAGTAGTTGTAGTAGTAGTAGTAGTAGTAGTAGTAGTAGTAGTAGTAGTAGTAGTAGTAGTAGTAGTAGTGGTAGTGGTAGTAGTAGTCGTAGTCGTAGTCGTAGTCGTAGTCGTCGTAGTCGTAGTCATAGCAGTAGCAGTAGCAGTAGCAGTAGCAGTAGCAGTAGTAGTAGTAGTAGTAGTAGTAGTAGTAGAAGTAGTAGTAGTAGTAGTAGTAATAGTAGCAGCAGCAACAGTAGTAGAAGTATTAGTAGCAAAACTGAAAGTTGTAATACTATCAGTGGCAGTAGTAGTACAGTAGTATTTGTTGCAATAAAAGTAGTACATTCTGAACTCATCAAAGAGTTCTTGAGTATGAGAACCACACAATGTGTATATACCGTATGTCAAGTGAACCATATCCTGACATACAACACTGCAAAGTCACATGACAATCACATGATGATCACATGGTGAGATATTTAACACCCCTTACAGCAAACATGTCCACATTATTCATCAAACAGGTAGTCAAAAAATGAATATTCTCAGAGGATTTTTAATCTCTCTCACCTCAACCGCAGATCTTCAAGCTGTTGTTTCAGCCCTTCTTGTTGTGTCTCCAACTGAAAAAATAATTTGCATATTTCAGGCTTTGGAAATCAAGCAAAAGAGTCTGATAAGTGCCAAGGGCAGATTTCGGCAACATGCACTTCAGAACCCGTCTCACAACTCTCCGTCAAATATTTTGTGAATTTATGATTGATTTTAAGGTCATTTTCTAAAAATATTTTGAGAATTTATGATTAATTTCTAAGTTATTTCCAAAAGTATAATAGGTCCAGGTGACACTTGTTAACCCTTCCAATGCTGAGGCTACTTTCGTCCAAAGCACTAGGGCACAAAGATTTTCGAGAACCATCAAAACCCTGTCATGTTGGTATTCATTGGATAGCTCTCGCTGAGTACTTTTAGATGAGCACCCATTTGCCAGGGTTTTGTTCATTTTTTAGTTTTTTTGCATAATTTTGTAACGTCCATATTAGCCACCAGCAGCATAAGGGTTAAGGAGAACTGCAGGCATGAATGGGTTAACCCTTTCATGCCTGGAGATCTCCCTCACAAATGTCACCTGCCCCTTTGACACTTTTGAAAATAACTTTGGAATTAATCATTATCACAAATTCACAAAATACTTCAGGGAGAATATTTTCTGAAAACTTTTCTTTTTCTTGGAATGATATCCCTAAAATAGTCATGAATGGCATGAAAGGCAATGAATGGGTTGACAGATCTACCAAAACAGGTTGAATCTCCATAGTTGTACAAACAAGTGCACTCTCCAGATATGAATGGATTAAAACTTTACATCCAGTAATTTAAATGTTTTGTAAAAATGGGTTTACACTTCCTGTCGAGTAAAACCTGAGATTCGTACCTGTTTCTTCTGTTCCGTGACGTTCTTGAGGGAGTCAAGCTGCTTCTGTAGTTCGTCCTTTTTGCTGACTGCGGCTGTGAGCTGAGCCTTCACCTCATCCGTCGCCGAACTGGAAGAGTCACTGAAACAACAATAACAGGATGAGTCAACAGAACACATAAAAAATTGCAGTGTAAGTTCAATTATTTTCAACTTTGAGCTCTAAAATAGAACTGCAGTCTAATAAAAATTGAATCGAAAACAAAAACCCTGAAAATATTTTTCGGCCAGATTTTCATAATCATCCAATTAAGAAGACAAGGTTTCGATGGTTTTAAAGAAGCACGATTCACAATGCCATACATTTATACAGCGACCAGGCCAATGCACTTATGGGGATCCAGTGGAGACTCAAACCTACAACCTCACCTTTGGGAGCCAGGCATCGTAGCCACTAAGCCATTGAGAACCCACTGAATGAGTGCAGCATTGATTTGCATATTGTTATACATGTATCTAAATACTCAGCGAATAAAAGGGTTAACCCTTCCAATGCTGGGGCTTTTTTGCCTAAAGCACAAGAATGCAAAGATTTTTGAAAAACCTCTCAACCCTGTCATGTTGGTATTCATTGGTTTGCTCTCGTTGAGAACTCTTAAATGAGTACCTATGTGCCAGGGTTTCAGTCATTTTTTAGGTTGTTTTGCATTTAGTATTGACCAATTAAGCCACCAGCAGCATAAGGGTTAAAGGTCACTGAGTGCAGTAGCGATACTCACAGCTGTTGCTTGAGCTGGTTCAGCTCCTGTTGGCTCTTCTCGCTCAGAGACAGTGCCTCAGCCACCTTCTCTTTCTGGTTCCCCACCTCAACTCTCAGCTTCTCCGCCTGGAACGAGAAAATAAAAATAAGTTTTTTTTTATTCAAAAAAAGTTATTCATTCAAAAATAATATTAATACCTTATACAATTAAAGATAGTACATGTATTGGTAAGTAGGATATTATTCAAAACCAATCTAACATGTAAAGATGTTTTAAAAAAAGTATCATCATATTTCTTTGATAGAGTGCTCCTGCTTTGGTTTCAAGAATCAATCTGACGGATGCATACTGTTCAGAAAAACTATTCATTAGATATCAATTTTTTTTAGCTCATTTCACAGAATTCATTTAATTATAAATTTTAAGGGAAATTTGGAATTTGGATTTTCGTCAATTTTTCTGCGTTATTGTGGGTAAATCATGACTAGCCAGTTGTAAGTGATGGAGGAAACCAAAGAACCTGGCTCCGAACCCCAGGTCACTACCAACTTTTTCACATGCCCGGCCAGTCTCAAAAGGAATGCAGGATCACAATAAAAGAGTAAAGTATCCAAGTGCTAACTTAAGAATAATGAACTGAAGCCAACCACAACATGCTTTTCAAGAAAATTCCAATTATAACTTCTTCACACCATGTAAGATGTCCCCAAAAAAAGCCCAAAATATCAGGCGAACCATCCTATTTCCAAAAAAATAGTGCAACTGCATCTATCTTATAACCCAAAATTAATTCATTTTCCAAAAGAGGCCTAAAAAGTGAACCGCAAGAAAGCCAAATTTGAAAAAGCCGAAAGTCCGAAAAATATTTTAGGCCAAATTTTCATACTTATCATCATCATCCAAAGAGCATGAAAAGGACCTGAAATTATGAGCCATTTCTTTCTTTGAATCCATTTGATTTTTGATTTGATATAAACTGCATAATTTGCCATGTGGTTGTCAACAATTGACAGCGCCTTAAAGTGATTTTAACAACTATAAATTCTAAAGCTAGATTTCAAAATTTAAAAGTATCCAAAAAAAGATCCAGAAAACAGATACCCTGAGGTCTGAATTGGTAAAAAAAATCCATAAAAAGAGAAACCTAAGGGCCTAAATTGGTAAAACAAAATCCAAATATTTCTGTGTGATCTTGCTTACAAAAACATCTATTAGAAAATATTGAAAGGAAAAATGTCAATTAAAACCAATCCAACGACTTTCCCTCAATTTCTTTTTCACATCTCAGATTTATTTCAAAGTTACTTTCAAATCATCATTGCATCCAGATGAATTCTTGAGCGGGAATAGAATTACCAGTAACTACCTGGGAGGTATATAGCGTGACGAGACTCTTACCTCTTGTGTGGCCTCCTCGATCTTGAGGTCCCTCTGCTGCAGGCCCGCTTTAGACTCGGCCTTCTCCCGTAGCAACAAGTCACGCTCCTCTGCGACCTTGACCTTGGCTGCCAGAGCTTCCTCCTTCGCCTTCACAACCTGGAAAGAAAAAAATAACTTAAATAATGATATGATTTAATATAGTTTAATCTAATTCTAATTTAATCTTGTTTTAATAAGAACTTAAAGGAAAATGTTATATCATGAATGATTATTATTGCCTATAGTGACTTTGTTGGGGCCTAGCCTCATAGACAAGTAGTCAAAGACACTGCCACTGATGGTTTGCTGTCTCTCACCAGTGGCCAGGTACGAATTGGGGCTTGCCCTGATGGCCGTGTGGCGTTACCACTGACTGTTAGCTATCTCTCACCACTGCCTGGGAGTGAATCCCAGCCTGGGCATGTGAGAAAGTTGCCAGTGACTTGGGGCTAGGCAGTGGTTTTCACAGGGCTCTTCACTTTCTCCATCAGTCGGAACTGGCTAGTCACAACCTAGATTATAATATGGCAGAGAAAGTGACAAAAATTCCAGATTCCAATCAAGCATTTTTGATTTGATGCCTTTTCCAATTCAATATAGGTGTTTGGCATCATATTGAGTACAGATACTTATCTCTAATCAAGAATAAACTAAGAAAGGCATCTAGAATCGTAACATACCTGTTTCGTTTCTTCAACGGCCTTGTCACGCTCTTGTGTCAGCTCGTCCATTTTGGATTTCAGTCCGTCCTTGTCGTCTGCGATGGCGCTATGGGCGGCAGCCATCTTGTCTTTTTCGGAAACCAGCGCTTCTTTTTCCGCCACTAGAGCGAGCTTCTCGCCTTCCAGTTTCTTCCCGAGTTTTTCGGCCTTTTCTTTCTCGAACTGTTGACGAAAAAGATTTACGCAAAAAATCAGGTATGAAATGAAAACGACAAATTCAATTACTGAGATGGATCATTTGACAGTTGTTAACCCATCAATGGTTATGGCGGCCAAAACCAGCCTGACAATTTTGATGATTCCTTGAAAGCAAAAGCAAAGTTGGGAAGATATTTGATGGGGAAATATTATTTAGAACATTACCAACAATTTTTTTACCGAAATATTTTGTAAATTATTTTTTAGGAATCTATTGTCAAAAGTATAAAAGATACAGATGAGAATTTCAAGAGTAACTCTTCAGCATTAACGGATCAACTAAAATGTAGTTAAACCGCTGAGTAGCAAGTACAAGTTTTCATAACTGGTGAGAAATATTTCTTTTCCAGGAAATTATCAAGAGTAGTCTTCTTTCCACTGGAGACCTATCTGATGAGTGTGGTCTGGACCTGTCATACTTTTGAAAATAACTTCAAAATGAAGCATTATTTTGCAAAATATTTGAAGGAGAGTAGTAGATATATTTTTAATGAACAACTTTCCTTCAAATATTTATATATATATATTGCTTTTGAGAGAGAGATATGGCCAAAATAGTCAACCGGCTTTGGTTGCAATGAGCATAAATGGGTAAATATTTACAGTCTTCGGAGTATGCTTAAATGCTTTGTTCAGAAATAAACAATATTGATAAACAATATTATGATAACTAAAGGTAACAGGTCTATAAGAACATAATAACCCAAAAAACAAACTCAAAATAACAAACCATTTTAAATTTAAAATCAAATGGTTGAAAAACTATGGAAACATCCCCAATGAAGGTAAAACCAAAAGTGTGTAAAACAAAGATGAGGATTTTTTTATTCTGAATCCCGTTATAGGAAAACAATTGAAAACAGTGCATGGTATGTTATTTAAAAGATATAACAAATGCTATCAAAATTGCTTTGATTAGAAAAAGTGCTGGTCAATGAATTAGAGCTCTCTGGATTGTGCAAACATAAAAACAGTAACAAATAACACCATGCTGAAGGCAACTCCATATAAGGTAGTTCAAAACAAGGTTATGACAGGGATGCAGCTCCTTATAAGGTAACATCTCCAAATATGGGTATCATCTCCAAATATGGTAAAAATACAAAATCAATCTCTGACTTTCTTCACCTGAAATATTTCATTATGTTTCTTTTGCAGGCGGTCTTATTGTATCGGAAAATCTAAATTCTGGGTTGTTTTGGGATATTTGAAGGATATATTGGAAAGTAAGTAAAACAAGAGGCATAGCAGTCTATTAGTTTCACTTCAATTTTCTAGTAAAAGCTTGGCAAATAAATACAACCAGACTACCACCTGCATCAAATAAATTTATTGCTTGCCCAATTGGACATAATGCGAGGGTTGCCTTCAGAAATGGTGGGTTATATACAAAACAGGTACAAGCACATAAAATTTATCCCAACGCCACCCAAGAGCAGCTATTGGATCTGACATAGGGTAATGTATATATATATATATATATATATATATATATATATATATATATATATATATATATATATATATATATATATATATATATATATATATATATATATATATATATATATATATATATATATATATATATATATATATATATATATATATATGTATATATATATGTATATATATATATATATATATATATATATATATATATATACATATATATATATATATATATATATATATATACATATATATATATATATATATATATATATATATATATATATATATATATATATATATATATGAATAAATATATAGAATGCAATATAATGCTTGAAACAAATAAATGCAATTGACCTGCAAAAGCATACAAATTAAGCTCAAGACATTGACTCTAAAATGCCAAGCTTCTTAAATTATAATCAACTTATTTCAAAGTAAGAACATTTCTCCGAATACTCTTGTATCTAGGACATCATTCCCTAGACTAGTTATTGTCATGAAAATATATTAATCATCACAAATAACATCAGAAAAATTTTGAAAGACTTGACTTCAACATTTTCATAAAATAGCAGAAAAATTAAGTTCAACACATTCGCCTCTATAAATAGTACTTAAAAGTTAGACTATTTTGGTGATGTGTTCTTGAAAAAGGCATATTCAGTATCTGAAGAAGTGTAAAAAGAAACTCAACTTTCAAAATTCCTCCTTACAAATATTTTGCAAAACTTTGGATAATTATCCAATTATTTTCTATTCCAGATGATGGTTTTTCTGGGGAACACTATGAATGAAGAGTATGGCTTAAGAGTAATAAAGTGTATGTCCACAGTTGAGAGTGCTGAAATAATTGAGTAAAATCACCACAAGAATTTCCTTATGAAACCTAAATTCATAGTAAAATTTAAGTAAAATAATCAAAGTTATTGAACCTGATTTGCCAACTTTACAGTCCTTTTTTAACCCATTCACACACCCAAAGCCAAAACAGGCCTGACAATTTTGAAAATATTTTTCTTACAAAAAGCATAGTTGGGAAAATATTTGAAGGAGAATTTTTGATTGAAATTCAAAAAGCAACTCTTCTTCAAATATATTGTGGACTTAATTTATTCCCAAGTTATTTTCAAAAGTATGAGAGTAGCAGATGATACTTTCGAGTGTGAATGGGTTAAATTTCATAAAATCCACATTTCCCAAACCTTCACCGTATCGCAAAGGCCGAATCATAACACAAGGAACCAGTACAAAATATTCCATCTTACCTGTGAGGAAAAAATGTACTTAACAAATAATTCACCCAAAACATAGGCAGATAACATGTAAAAATTGTGATTATCTAGAGAAGCGATACAAATAACCTAATCCGTTGCACCAGTTCTTTTGCTCATGCCCTTATGCAGCATGATCCGTTAACCCATCCCTGCTCTGATCATCCCAGAATGCACTGCTTCATTTTGAATTAACTCTTTCATGTCTACAAATCTACATGACAATTGTCGTCTGGACAAGTCATAATTTTGAAAGAAACTCACGAAAGAAGAATAAATTTGCAAAATATTTGAAGGAGAATTGTAGATAGAGTTCTGATGAACATATCTCTTTCAAACATTTTCTAAAAAATGTTTTTGTTAGAGAGATAACATCAAAACAGTCAGACGATTTTGGCTGCTACGGCATGAATAAGTTAAAAGCAAAGCAATATTGTAGAGATGTTTGAGAGAAGAGGACCAACTTCCATAATAGATATTTCTATGAAGTTGCATTTTTTTTTATTTTTTTTTAGAGATTTGGGGCACACTTTGTAAATTCATTCTACGCCCAACAGAGGTAAAAAAACAACCAATTTGGAATATGTTCCGAAAGAGTGCGGATTTTGGAAAATATTTGAAGGAGAAATTTCAACTGCAAAATGAGCTACAAAATCTTCAATTATTTCCCAAAATTAACCTGTTTTTTCCCAAATTATTTTTGGAGTTATTACAGCATCCATACACTACATTTCTAAGAGAACTCAGAGCATAAATGGGTTAATCAACATTACTTTGCTATTTTTACGATTTCTCAAGATCCAATCAGAGAAACCGAAATACAAAAGCAAAAAGCCTGTTTTTATTTCCAATAGCCTTCTTACTAGTGCTACCTTATCGACCATAAACATAAATTTAATAATTCATAACAAAATACGGGAATAAGACAGAGAACCACACAGGAGAATCAACACAGGGAACTGGACACCAAAAAACACACAGAAAGAGAGACTCGTTAAAAATGGAAAAAGGTTTGAATTGGTGAATGAGTGAATTGAGCGGAATAACTTCGCAAAAACTGATAAATTCATGCGTTGTGCAGATTAGTGATGGTTTAAAATATAGGGTGCACTGCTTCCAATTGAACTATTTCAAGGTCAAGGTTGCGCAGTTGGTAACTCCCATTTTGACTGCAGATGTTAGTAGTAGTAGTAGTAGTAGTAGTGGACAGGATGTTCATTCATCTTACTTCGTTGGTTTCGCGTTCCTTCGCAAGCTCCTCTCGCAGTTTCTCCAGCTCACAGCGCCCCCTATCTAGTTCCCCTTGAAGCTCGGCGATCGTTCCTTCGCTTGACTTCTCCAGCTGCTGAAGCGCCACCTGGCGATGATCCCCTTCCTGTTGCCGTGACGACACTTCCTGCTGCAGCTGCGAAATTTCGGCAATTTTTTCACTGAGCTCCTTTTTCAATGCAGCCATCTCGTCATTTGAGCTCTGGATCTCCGACCGACTCCTTTCGATTTCGGATGCTTTTTCGCTTACGCCCTGCTTCAAATCTACCACATCTTTTTCCAATTCCACCTTGCAGCTTAGAAGTGTTTCGTTTTCCTTCTTTGAAACTTCAAGCATCGCTGAAAGTTCAGTAAATTCCTTACTGTGCGTTTCCTGATTTTCGTTGAGAGAATGCTGAAGTTTTTCGATCTCCAGTTTCTTATTCACAGCATCTTCCTGAAGCTCAGCGATTCCCAGCGATGAATTTTTTTCGAGCTCGTTCAATGTCGTTTCCAACTTGACTTTATCCGCATTTTCATTCTTTAGCTCCTCCTGCACCTTAGAGAGTTCTTCGGCAGAGGTTCGCTCCAGCTCAGATAGTATGGATTTAACTTTCTCTAATTCCGCATCTTTGGTACCAATATCTGCGTTGAGTTCAGAACATTTTTCTGAAAAATTCTTTTCAAGTTCAGCCACCTGTGTTTTGAGCAAATCAATTTCTCCACATCTAGCGTCAATTTCACCTTTTAACGTTTGGCTTTCGTCGCTGGCATTTTTTTCCACCTCATTCAGGTGATCCTTTAATTTTTTGATTTCCTCTGTTTTGCTCTCGCTTTCCGATTCAAAATCGGACTTTTCCTTCCCGAAGGACTCCTCCTGATTGGTCAGATTGGCGCGAAGATTCTCCATTTCTTCCGATTTGGTGAGCACAACTTTGGAGTGCTCTTCTGAGGCGAGAGCAGCCGATTTCTCTAATTCAGAAATCACATCTTTCAATTTTTCGATCTCGGTTACATTGGTGCCACGTTCCTCTTTAAGTTCACTTATTTCCTTTGTTGAGGAATTTTCGAGGTCTGCAAGTTTTTGAGCTAATTTCTCGATTTCTTGTTTTTTCTCTACCAGGTCAGCTTTAAGTCCAGATTCGGTTTTACCCGTGGATTGTTCAAGCTCTGACAAGGTGCCCTCAAGAGTTTTCATCTCTGCATTTTTGCTTTCAAGATTTTCTTTCAATTCAACCACCTCTTTGGTGGAGGACTTTTCAAGGTCAGAGAGCTGACCTTGCAGTTTCTCAAGGTCGGCATTTCTGTCCGAGAGTTCATTTTTCAATCCTTTGACTTCTTGGGATAAAGTTTGTTCCGTCTCCGATAAAGTGAGTTTCAACTTTTTGATCTCTTCCACTTTGTTTCCCAAATCGTCCCGAAGATCGGTGATCTCATGCGAAGAGTTCTTGCCAAGTTCATCAACAGTGTACTGCAACTTTTCGTTCTCGGAAATCTTGTCGATGAGATCCCTCTTGAGGTTGGAGATTTCCGACGACGAGGATTTTTGAAGATCCTTCAAAGTCACCTGTAACTTTTCTACCTCCTCCAACCTGCTCTCTAATGTCGTTTCAAGTTCGGTGTTTTTCGCCGACGACGATGACTCAAGCAATTTCAATTCTTCCGTCAACTTAGCTTCCTGCGATGTCTTATTTTCAAGATCCTTTTTCAGCTGGCTGACTTCTTCGGAAGAAGTCTTTTCCAGTTCCGAGAAAGATCCTTGGAGAGTCTGCAATTCTTCCTTCGTACCAGAGAGTTCCTTTTCGAGAGTGGAAATCTTATCGGAAGACGTTGCCTCTACTTCTGACAAATTCTCTGTCAATTTCACATTTTCATCGCTTTTATCTTTCAAAGAACTCTTCAGCTCGGATATCTCAACTGAGGACTTACTCTCAAATTCTGAGAAGTCCTTTTGTAATTTTTCGATATCGGCATCCTTGGTCGTCAAATCCGCCTTCAACTGGGATACTTCCTGCGTAGAAATCTCTTCTAGACTTTTCAGTGTGAGTTGCAATTTCTTTATTTCCGCTGTTTTATCGCCAAGATTGTCGTTAAGTTCCGTCAAGGTCTGCGATGATGATTTATTCAGCTCATTTACGGAATATTGCAATTTCTCGTTTTCCGCAATCTTGTCGATTAAATCATCCTTCAATTTGCCAATTTCCTCGGATGTTGACCTTTGAACTTCTCCCAGAGTTCCTTGCAAGTTCTCGACCTCCTGATTTTTCTCTTCGAGCTTGGACGCAAGATCGGAGACTTTCTTTTCAGATGACGTTTCGAGTTCTGATAGGGAATTTGCAGTTTTACTAAGATCTGCAACTGCAGTTTCAAGTTCCTCTCTGAGTCTCGCTGATTCCTTCGAGGATGACTCTTCGACCTGACGAAGAGAACTTTTCAGTGTTTCCACTTCTTCGCCCATGACGTTGAGCTCTGCATCTAGTTTTTCTTTCTCTTTGGTTGATGAGTTTTCAAGTTCTGCAAGAGAACTCTTCAAGGCTTCATTTTCCGAAGAACCGTTTCCAAGACTTTCCTTCAGTTGCGATATTTCCAAAGATGACGACTTTTTTAGATCCTCTACTTCAGTTTGCAGTTTACCGATATCTTCATTTCGGTGAGTCAAATCATCTTTGAGTTCCGCAACCTCTCGCACAGATGATGCCTCGAGCTCACTTAAAGAGAGTTCCAATTTCTTAATAACAGCAGCTTTATTGCTCAGATCATCTTTCAGTTCCGAGACTTCACCAGAAGACATCTTTTTCAGCTCGCTAAGAGAACTCTGGAGTTTCTCCAATTCCGCATCGCGGTCGCTCATTTCTCCCTCCAAAGTGGAGATCTTCGCCGAAGACGACTCCTTCAATTCTTCCAGAGATTTCTCCAATTTCTTACTATTTTCCATTTCGGTATTCAGGTTTTTCTTGAGGTCTTCAATCTCTTTCATGGAAGTTTCTTGGAGGTCTTTCAGCGCCATCTGTTTTTTATCGAGAGAAACACTTTTCCCCTCCAGTTCTTTCTGGAGTTGTGCAATGTCTTGTGCTGCCTTTTCGCAGGATGTTTCGAGCCCACAAACTGTTTCTCCAAAAGTAACAATCTCCTGTTTTTTGGTTGCCAATTCCTCCTCCAGTTGCGAAGAGTTCTTCAGTGATTCATCTAGACGAACCTGCACATTTTCGCAATCGGAAACTTTGCTTTGGAGCTCTTCGCGGAGACGAGGAACTTCCTCCAATGACTCATCTCGTTCCGCAATCGTGATCGCCATTTTTTCAAGCTCCGATACTTTTTCCGTCAACTCCGCCTGGAGTTTTGGGATCTCCTCGGAGGTTTTCTCCAGACTTGACACGTTCGCCTCCAACTGCTCAATTTCAGCCATTTTGTTTTTCATGACCTCCTGAAGGTCGGTGTACTCTTGTGCAGTTTTCTCGAGAGATGCGTTGCTGCTCGTTAACATCTCAACTTCAAGATTTTTATTCGCGATAACTTCCTGTAGCGCCGGAACCTCCTTTAACGCCTCCTCCTGCTCCTGAATTCTCGTCTCCATCTCGTCAATCTTCTGCGACTTTTCTGCCACTTCTCCGTCCAATTTAGAAATCTTTTCACTGGCTTCAGTTTCATTCTTCTTCAGTGTTTCATTCAGGGTATCAACTTCCGTTGTTTTATTTTCGAGATCGATTTTCACTTGCGCCATTTCTTGAATCTTCTGTGAGAGTTCGGACTCAGACCCCTGGAGGGAGTTGACCTCTTCAACTTTGACCTTCAGCTGATCTTGCAGCAGAGGAATCTCCTTCAGGCGTTCATCCATCTCCTTGACAACCGCATCTTGACCTTCACATTCAATGACCTTGACCTTCAAATCATCCGTGAGCTTAGCTACCTCATTTTTCGTAACCTCCATATCGGCATCTTTCGTTTTTACTTCATCCTCCAAACGAGAAACATTTTCCTTCAGAACGTCCACTTCTTTTAGTTTTTCGAGAAGATTCTCAATTTCGTTATTTTTCTCCGTCAGCTCGTCCTGAAGAAGGGGAACTTTAGCGGCCTGCTCGCCGAGCTCCGACACAGATTTCTCGATATCCTGCAGCTTAGTGTTTTCATTGGCTAGCTGCTCTTCCATTGCTAGGATTTGATTGGAGGATTTCTGAAGCCTCGCTTCAGCCTCTTGGAGCTGCTCGCACTCTTTGCTAAACTTCTCCTATCATCAAACAATAAAGTGCACATGAAAATTCTCCTTTTATGTTAAAAATATTATGTTTCTGATATCAGTTCAATAAAAAACTATGATAGATTTAGAAATGAAATTAGGATAGTGCTAAAAGAAGATCTACTTAAAGCAATCTAGAGAATAACACAAAATACAACAATATATTTATATATATATATATATATATATATATATATATATATATATATATATATATATATATATATATATATATATATATATATATATATATATATATATATGCATACACTATATCTAAAATACATACACTTACTGTTATAACTAAATGCAAAATGATTCACAGTGCTAAATCTTATAATATATAAAAATAAAATTGAACTTATTCAATAAAGAATAATATTTCAACTAAGTAGAAAATATAAAAAGTACTTATGGAATTATTTTTAAGTGGCAAATGGACTGATATAATTCTAAACAATCAGCCTGAGGATTGTCTACAAAGTTCCTCTTGAACATTGGGAAGTTCTCTTCTACTTGTCTCAAAAGTGTACACTATCATTGAGCTAGATGTTTTGTGAAAGATATTTTGAATTGTAGATTTGAACAACCCTTTCACCAAAGTAAGTGTAATATAAACATACCCCTTTGTTACCCGCTCATGTCTTCAACCCCCTCCCCCCCCCCCCCCCCAAAAAAAGGGGGGGAAATCAAATAAATTAATAACCATCAAAGCCTGATTATTTTGGAGATAACCTGTATACAAAATAACTTTTTTGGGACAATATTTGAAAAAAAAGATTCCAACAGAAAAAGACAACTTGCCTTAATTTTAATTTTCCATAATTCAAATTTCTTCTTAAATTATTCTCAAAGGTACAAATAATGCAGACTATACTTTTAAAGGGTTCTAGGCATGAGTGGGTTAACAAGATAATAAATTCTGATTCGATAAATGGGTGAAATCAAAAAGAAAAAGATCTTCAAAATTCTAATGTGAGCTAGATTCTGATTCGATAAATGGGTGAAATCAAAAAGATAAGGTTCTTTGAAGTTCTAATGTGAGCTAGAAAGATTAATGTTTTTCCCTCAAACCCTGAAACTCCCAACACCCTATACGCTGAAACTTGGATAGCTATTTTGAATGCATCAACCGTAGGGTAGCCTCATGGTTCGAAAACATATGCATCCTTCTACATGAAATGAAGGGAAATCTTTAACCCATATGCTACTGTTGGCTGATTTGGCCAATACAAAGTGATGCAAAAAACCTGAAAAATGGCCCAAACCCTGGCACATGGGTACTCATCTGAGAGTACTTTGCGAGAGCTATCCAATGAATACCAACATGACAGGGTTTAGATGGTTTTCAAAAATCGAAAGTAACCTCAGCGTTGGAAGGGTTAAGAACAACTAGACTTCAAGTTGAACTTCTTGTTTGTTGATGCAACTTTACACCTCAAAAATGTTTCTTGTTCAAACACTTACCGAAACATTTATCGAAAGTTTCATAAAAAAAAATGCATGTGTTTCTCCAAGAATGAATCGTAAAACCATCAACCTCTAATAATCTCCTTAGATTTTGGGATTTATTCAATACGTATTCAAACCAGTAATGCCTGTATGCCCCAAAATGGGCAGAATATCTAGTCAATATTTCCCTTGCCAAAGCATCCCTAATAAAAAAAATTAGGGGCAGATCTTAATTAGACATAAGTCAACAACTCCCCTTTAAATGTTTTATAAAGTACTTAAAAAACCCAATTTATTCTTAACATACCATAGCATCAGATTAACACTTTTTGTGGGTAACTACATACATGAATGGTTTGAATATTGCCATCATTTTAAAGAAATTTCCAGAGAGATTCCAATTTACCAGAGAAATTCCATGAGCACTAGAACAACACAGGTTTACCATAGGGAAATTTCTCCGCCCCCATCACCATATAAGGTAGTGACATCAGGATCATTGACAGGAGCCTGTATTGCTTATTGTCCTCAAAAATGTAAAGTTGAGAATTCTCCCCACCCCCATCACCATATAAGGTAGTGAAATCAGCATGATTGACAGGTGTCCGTATTGCTCTCCACCCTTGAGTGAATTCTCTCCGCCCCATCACCATATTAGGAAGTGATGTAAGCATGATTGACAGGTGCTCGCGTGGGTCTTAAAAACCCTCAAAACTAACGTGATAAAGAAAATTGTGTCAAAATTACAACGAAAAAGATAAACCGAAATTCTACTCACGGCCAAATCTTCCTTCTCCGTGGAGAGTTCTTCCAGTCTCTTCTTCGAAGCGGTATTTTCCTCCTGTATTTTAGCGAGATCGGAATCTCGAGTTGCGAGCGCTGCCTTGAGGTCAGCGACCTCCTGGTCTCGCTTTTTTTGCAAGTCAGCAGTTTCCACTTCATATTTTTCGGTTAATTTACTAATTTTATTATTTGCCTTGTCCAATTCAGTATTCTGAAATAAAATAAATGTGAGGTATAAAATCTTTCACTTATCATAAACTGAGGAATAAAGCAAGGATTCACAAAATAAACATTTGTTAAATTAGTTCTGATTAACATTTCTTCAATTAAATTTCCAAAGATTATGAGATACTAGAAATTTGTTTTTTGTTACTTTTTCGTGACTAGTCAGTTGTAAGTGGTGGAGGAAAGTGAAGTACACGGTTTCCTAAATCCCAAAAAAGGGTAGGTAGGTCAGTAAAATCTTTTTTTGGGGGGGGGTTTATCTTTTGGTTAAAAAAATGTTTTATGCATGTTTTATGTTGATTGGGAATTGGAAGGGCAGACAAAATTTTAGGGTAGGGATTTTTTTTTTGGAGCAAAAACTTGTTAGGATCGGGTTACAGGAAACAAGGAACTTTTTTTTTAGGCCTAATGAAATAAAAAAAACAGTTACGCCTAGTAGCTAGGCTAATGTACATACAGCGTCATCTATTTTATCCTGAGAGGCCTTCAGCTCCCCCTGGTGTTTCTCCAGCAAACTATCCAACTCCTTCTTCTTCTCCTCCACCGCCGCCTCAATTGTTTCGTTGAGCTTTCCAATTTTTTGTGTAGAATCGGACAAGGCGGCTTGTAGCTCCTCGAGTTTTCTATAACGAAAAAAGTGAAAAAAAATAATCAAATCTACACAAAATGTTAACCAATCAATAGCTTTCGTTAAGCAACAGCCAATCAGAATTCAGCCACGTGAAAAGGAAGATTTTACCGAAAGTTCAGTTTGCCGATAGTGCAACTATCGAAAGTTCAGTTTGCCAATAGTATAAAAGTTCAGTTTCTGATAGTATAAATGTCGAAAGTTGAGTTTAGTATATATGTCAAGACACAAAAAAAATGATAAAATTCTATAGAATGTGCTTGGAAATAAGTAATGAAATTAATGAACAGGTGAACATTCCTTACTATTAACCCATTCATGCCCTTAGCATCAAAAATATGCATGACAATTTTGGTGATATCTCTCTAACAAAAACATCTTTCAGAAACTATTTGAAGGAGAAATGTTGATCAGAAACTAACCCACATTTCTCCTTCAAATATTTTCCCAATTTAAGATTAATTTGAAAGTTATTCTCGAAAGTATCACAGGTCCAGACGACACATGTAATGGAGATCTCCAGGCATGAATGGGTTAAAATAAGGATTTCAAAGAGCATTCTATTGTCACATTGGCTGAATTCTTTATAAGCTAAAGACAACAAACATAATCTAATATGTATCAATATATAAGAAGCTCTTATTATGCTAAAATGTCTATCTTTTAATGCTAGGTCTCTCTAGATTTGCTATTCTGCAGGCTGACTGTGGATCTCTATAGGCATTTGACTCCAACATTAAAAGAAAAGAATTCAATTAATAGGTAGCTATTATCTGAAGCTATTAAATGAAAATTTGCTTGTCATAGAAAGAAACTGTTTTTGTACCTCGTTTCAGTTAAAGTCAAGATTTTTTAAGAGAGTTCCTTACTGTTAATGAAATATGCTCATATCTTGTGGCACTTAAAGAAAATTCCTTTTTAAAGATCAACAACCTAAAACAACCCTTAAAATAGCTTATGTAATTGGCACATAAGCCCAAAAGAGAAATGCACTATCATGGACAGAATAGCAAGCACCATTGCCAAAATCTTAAATTCTTGTTAACAGGATTCTTAGCTTTAAAGAAATAAAACTCTTCGTAAAGAAACATGTCATGTTTACTAACCAGAGATCCACATAAGAAATTAACCTTTAATTAACCAGTAAAGTTAAAAGGACAAATGCTACTTCTTAAACTTACAGAAAATAATCTACTTTCCGCCTATCCATGCAAAGCACTCCATAGTTTCAATGATATTAAACTTTATTTTGAAAATTATTTGAATATTTGAAAAATATTGATTATCCCTCTCGTTGATGCGCAATATCAATTGCAATCAAAATGTAGTTTCCAGATGTGCAAATCCATACTTTTTACTTTGAAAAATGTGTGACTAATACTTGCAAGGTTTGTAGATAAAGGATTTCTAACAAAATGTAAAGTGCAGAACTATATTTTCATATTGGCTTATTTGCTAAATGTGAAAAACATGTGCTTTGCGCATCTAGGGAGTGAGGGATGAATTGGGGAGGAATCAAAAGTTTTGATAAACTTTAAAAATTGTCACAAAACTTAAGTTTTAACTATCAGCACCTCTAAGTAAACAATATGTAAACAAAAATTCAAAACTGCATCAATTTCAACATAATATCATTAACATAAATATACACAATGAACATAACATATGGACCACTTAGCGAGTACCTATACCTTACCAATTAAATATGCAAATGAGAAGACCATGAATGTCCAATCCCTTACTTAATCAAGCTTAATTGACAGATAATGAACAAAGGATTTGACATTCATTGTTCCAATATCATTTTGCTAATTTGCATAAACTATGCAAAGAAAAATATACAAACATGAATATATAAATCGGTAGACAACACATTTCGCCAATGTGGTAAGTGTAAAAAAGATGGCGGTTTCGCGTCGACCTTTGCCTCGCCATTTTCGTCATCGCATCTCGTGCTGTGCCACATTGAGACAAAGAGCAAAAAAAGACAAAATCCACGAAAAACTTAAAGGAAACGAAACTTGATCGTCAACAGTAAACAAGGACACAGAGAACTAGAAGCTTAGTGACAAGTGAAGTAAGATGGGGAACCAGGACGCTGTCAGCCAGCTCAGGGACTTGTCTCAATTCACCAGTGATTACGGAAAAAAGTTTTTGTTCCAAACCAGAGTGAGTACACTTGCACCCAGATTGAGTACACTTGCACCTACACTTGAGTACCCTTGAAACCAGAAAGAGTACGCTTGCACCCAGAAAATTTGTTGTACCTATTTTTAATGGAAAAAACACTTTTGAACCCCAAACTTGTGTGATAAATTCGGCAACACACAAAAAGAAATGTTTCACCTTTAAAACCACCAGAACTTCTTCTTGTTCTTGGTATTACGCTGCATAGAAAGGCATCAACTTAATTCATTAAAATGACAAAATTAAAAAAATAACATTATTTCCAATTCCTGCAAAAACAACATCAAAATAAGGACCACTTGTGCAAACATAGGTGGTCCTTCACAAAAAATAACAAACAATTTTTTCTCAAGGTAAAAAATACCACACAACCAATAATTTGGGCTGTGCAATGCTTTGGACCTGACGGGAATTCAAATTCAGAAATAAATCTAGAAAATATGGGAATTTCTGTAAATGGTCAGAATATGCAATTTTTGAAGAAAAAAATACACTCCAGCAATAAGTTTTGTAAGGGGTCAGAATTTGCACTTTTTGAAAGAAAAAAAATACACTCCATCAATAATTTTTGTAAGTGGTCGAAATATGCACTTTTTGAAAAAAAATCCACTCCTATGAATAATTTTTGCAGGGGGTCAGATTTGAAATTTTGAAATATTTACAATTTTGAAAGAACTTTTTCAAATAAAAATGAAGGTGGTCAGAAAAAAAAAGAATCTACTAATTTGGACAATTCCTTGACTCAGCAAGATTTGCAATTTTGAAAGGATATGTTTCCCGATTGTAGGTGGTCAGATTTTGAAATTTTGAAGAAAAAAAATCGACTAGGTTCAAAAAAAAAATCGACTGGTTTTTGGACAATTCCGTGACTCGGCTGACAGGGCTTTCTGGTCTGCCATCCATCTCGAGCGAAAAACTAACCTATCCTTCTCTCTCAGTTGCTCATTGAGAATGGTAAGCTGCTGCGAGCTATCGCCCGAGTGTTTCATCAACTCGCCTAATTGTTGTTCCTTCAAGAGAAGACGACGAGAGCTCTAGTGGGCCCCGCACACAACGCATGCAACGTACACCCAGTTACAAGCCACGAGTCCCCTTAAAGGCCAGTTCCACAATTAAACAGTTCTCATATGATCTCAAGCACTCTTATATTATATGTATGTATATATATATATATAAATATATATATATATATATATAAATATATATATATATATATATATATATATATATATATATATATATATATATATATATATATATATATATATATATATATATATATATATATATATATATATAAGTGAATTCAGAGTTTGTAAGCTGGTTCCACAATGACATATTTCTCTTATATAATTCCAAACACTTAAAATCAATGTTTTGGTACATATTTCATGTACTACGTTGAATGCATGATATTGTATTGCAAAGTACAAAACATTTATTCATTGATATTGCATAGCTTTGTTATGTAAAAGTGCACTATATCAATACCTACTGTATTTCAAAATTCCTTATGTCTAAAAAATTCAATTTTACTTCATCTAAATAATTAATATATGAAATGAAGTTAGGTTTGTAAACATGTACTACTTTCCAATCTAATACAACAGTATATATATGTATGTGTATATATATATATATATATATATATATATATATATATATATATATATATATATATATATATATATATATATATATATATATATATATATATATATATATATATATATATATATATATATATATATATATATATATATATATATATTTCAATAATGAAAAATGAACATTCATTAGCAATGTAAACAACCAGCTGATAAGGTGAACTCGCAACAATGGGTGAACGAAATTAAGACACATCAATAGAAAAAAAAAGAAATTGAAATAAAGCATTAATTATCATGCATTAGGATAGAATAAATCAAATGGTAACAACATTACGTAACTGAAGCACAAGCATTTTGTGTATGTGACAGAAAAACGAAATATGAAATACAACGTAAATCTCGATTCCCCAAACCGTGATATAGTGGTTATATTTCACAGGGTTTTGCTTGGCTGAACAGAGAAAAAAGTTGGGTTGGTGGTAGGAATTTTTCGGTGATTCATGGGAAATAATTTGATAGATATACCAATAAATACATGGGAACTTGGTTAACATAGGGAAATTAAAGAAGGTTTTAATAAATAATAGTCACATTAAGTTAAGCAGTCTAGACCAGCCAGTTTTATCCATTCACATTTATAAAATCTATGATTCATTATTAACAATAACCTTGGAATTATGAATTATTTTACAAAATACTTGGAGGAGAGTTGTTGGTAGTGTTACAATGAATATTTCTCCTTCAAATCTTTTCCTCATATATGCTTTTGCCTATAAGATTTCTACGAAATTGTCAGGCAGCTTTATTGGGTTATTCTAGTAATGCTTAAGAGTTACTATTGAAATTGATATGTCCTTAAAAATGTAGGTTTAAAACAAATCCACCAGAAACCATATTCTTTAAAACCTGATTTTAATCTGCCAATGTATATATATATAGGCCTAAACATACATACATCCTTTTAACCCTTATGCTGCTGGTGACTAATTTGGCCACTACAAAATTATGCAAAAAAACGAGAAATGACTGAAACCCTGACATATGGGTACTCCTCTGAGAGTGCTCTGCAAGAGCTATCCAATGAATACCAATGCGACAGGGTTTAGATGTTTTTCAAAAATTCTTCGCATTCTTGTGCTTTGGACGGAAGTAGCCTCAGCATTGAAAGGGTTAAAGCCTAAGGAAAAATTGACTGGATAACAGTTCTAAGTTAAGAACCATAACAGTTCTAAGTTAAGAACCAGGCTGATTGTTAGTCTGTTAACCAAATGTGACCCAAATATATGTAATGTACATCTTGGTGATAAATTTTGTGGCGCCATCTTTTATCAGAGGGAGGAAACTCTGCAGATGCTAATCAGTCAATATCTACAAGAGCATAAAATATCAACCCAACTTTTTAGAATCTCCATAAAAGATCTTTTTGCAACAAACTCAAAACATCTCGTAAGCAATGAGGATATCAATTGTTTTCCAAAGACACAAAGGGATAGTACGATTAATTAATACTTAATGTAATTAAGGCTTTGTTATTTACAACACTTTTATACCACATTAAAATAATGATAAATACACTGACGACAAAGTAATATATTCAACACTTAAGTCGTTATCAACAAGACAGGAAATCAGGCAGCAGGTCAGAGGTATTCCTTAAACCGCTATTCCTTGAGGGTCTGAGGCTATTTTGGTAATATTTTTCAAGACAAAAATATATTTTTGAAAATAAATTAAATACGAAATATTCATAAGTTCAACAGAAAACTATTTCACGAAGAAATGTTTAACAGAACTAAACGGAGCTCTCCGTTGTGATTTATTCCTATTTTTTTTAATTTTTTTTTTATGTCATCACTCCAGACAACAGAAAGAATTTCTTAAGCATTAATAGATTATAAATTGTCAGAAAGTTTCGCCTAACATGACACAAGCTTGCTGCATGTGACACATGAGAAAAGTTTGAAAATATAACTCAGGTCATGATATGGTAAAAGCTCATGAAGAATTACTATAAAATAAAATCAGTTATCATCTGTACCAATAAAATATACATTTCTCCAATTTAGAGAAAAACAATTTATAAGAATCCCAATATATAAGCTACTGCCAAATTTTCCTGCACTTGTTTTACGTGAAAATATATAGTTCCGGCCGCAGCCACCAGGGGGAGCCTTACTAATTTTGATTTGTCCTCCTGTAGGTGGTCACCCTTTTCCTCGCTGGAGTTCAACTGTCGCTGAAGATCTGCAAGACAATCATATTCATTATCTTTAACACTTTCCATGAAATACAATAAAACAAAAACTTAATTTAAAAAAAATATGTTTTAAATATTGTGAATCAACCCTTAAATATTTCTATTGGCCCATAATATTCCCAGGTTAACAGGCAAGTTGACAATTCATTTGAAACCATAAGTTAGAGTTGAGCCTTGGTTCAGTGATAGCTGGGATAGGCACTTTAAAAAAATTTTAGCAGTCAATTTTATATCAATAAGAAGTACCGGTTAATTGCTTAGGATTTTCATGCAAGGAGAGGTGAACAGGCAAGTGTCGCTTACCAGAAATTTGTGATTTTAATTTGTTGATCTCGCCCGCCAAGTTGCTTGAGGCCGAGTCATTCTGGGAGAGCTTCTGGGTCAGGTCTGAAACGAGAGGAAAAATAACATGTAAAAAAGAATACAGAAATTTTCACAAGAAGAAAATTAACAAGTAAAAAAGAATACAGAAGTTTTCACAAGAAGAAAAATACCATGTAAAAAAGAATACAAAAAATTTCAGAGAATAAGTTATTAAGTATTCATCTCAGATATTGAAGGGTATAGTCTTTGACAGCAGGACATTATTTTGACACCAAAACCCTAAAATGATCACCCCTTAACCCTTATGCTGCTGGTAACTAATGTGGCCTATACAGAGAGTGTAAAAAACCCGGAACATGACTGAAACCCTGGCAAGTGGGTACTCATATGATAGTACTCAGCGAGGGCTTTCAAATGAATACCAACATGACATGGTTTAGAAAATTGCCAAATATTTTTATGATATTGTGCCTAGGACAAAACGTAGACTCAGCATTACATGGGTTAACCATAAACCAACCTCTGATAGTGAAGGGTATAGTCTAAGGGTGCATTCTCATTGCCGACAGGACATACTTGGGACCCACAGGAACTGGCCGAATGTCTTGGTTCTGGCTGTTCTGGGTCATTTTTGAGGCAGAATTGCAAGACAACACTAATTCTTAAGACTGTCCTCGACGTATCCCAGACTTAAAAAAATTGATCGTGATTATGTCGCGGACAAACTTAAGAATTATACAAGTTCCTGGTAACTTCGTGGTATAAACCAGGAACTGACCCCGACATTCGGGATTAAGTCTCCTTTAATTCTTAAGTATGTCGGGGACATTCTCAAGAATCATAAGATTCGAAGAAAATATCACAATTTGTGGTTCACGAACTTGAAGAATGTCGTTGTACATCTCAAGTATTTCTAATTTAGGGGGGACATGTCTGGGTTGTTTCCCCGACTGTTCTTGGCTTGAACATCCAGGTATTTTTCGTGAGGTCAGCCATTTCTTGTAGCAGACTACACCCAGACTCAACGCAGATCACAACGAAGACCATTCTTGGCGAAATTTTCATTGAATAAGCACATATATCCTACGGAAATGGATATAAACAGAGGTGCTGATGATCAAATGTTGGTTCTTGCTGCAGCAGCCGTTGCAATTGATGAGGAACAACTGCAAAGAGTTTGAAATAGAAGCGCAGACAAGGAAATGTGGGTGAGAGCTTGGCTGATCCGCCGTCCATTTCAAGGACATTACGATAACTTAATGCGTGAACTAAATAGGGAAGACCGAGATAAATATGTGCAATTTCTGCGTGTTACGCCAGAATTTTTCATGGAACTCCTAGAAGTCATTGGACCGTTGATCCAGAAAAAAACACACAAACTTTCGGCTTGCATTAGATGCGGGATTAAAACTTGCCACAACACTAAGATTCATTGGGAGTGGATGCACATACAGACATCTTAAATATGACTTTAGGGTGGGCGCCAATACAATCTGCAGCTTCATCCCTGAAGTCTGCCAAACAAGACTGACTCAAGACATTTTCAGTTCTTTTACTTCTTAAGTCTGCCCCCTGTGAGACGTCTCACAGGGGACAGACTTAAGAATCAAACACGAACTCCATGAAACAGGGGCCAGAATAACTTAAGAACTTCCAGAACTCCCCGAACCCCACGAAGTACATAAAAATCGGGGAGTTCTGGGAGTTCTCAAGACTGTCCTGTCGGCAATGAGAATGAACCTTTAGGCTCTTATGACAACCAAATCTTTTTTGTGAGTTATCTCTTACAATTGCATTTTCACAAATCTTTTTTGTGAGTTATCTCTTACAATTGCATTTTCACAAATCTTTTTTTGTGAGTTATCTCTTACAATTGCATTTTCAAACATATAAACTGAAATTGGCAATATCTTAGACCACACGGCCATCAGGGCAGGCCCAAGTAGGGAAGTCTAGAATGAAAAACTCACCATCAATAGTTTCTTGTTGTTTCTGTCTCTTTACCTCACTAGCCTTGAAATCTTCTTGCTGGAACATAAATATCATGACACATTAACACTCAGTACTGAACAGTTAAATTACATTATCAAATTTCACAACCAAAGAAGATATATATTCCATCATGTTACTACACACTCTAGATGCAATGAAATAACAAATAATTTTCAACTTCTCGCCACAATATCTGAAATCTATAAATATGAATCATTGGAATCAGAAAAATACATTGACATTAACACATTTACATAAAGAGTACTCACATAGTTTGACGTATATTGCGAAATATATATATATATATATATATATATATATATATATATATATGTATATATATATATATATACATATATATATATATATATATATATATATATATATATATATATATATATATATATATATATATAAATATATATACATATATATACATATACATATATATATATATATATATATATATATATATATATATATATATATATATATATATATATATATATGGCAAGTTATTTTCAAGTCGTGTGTGCACTCCTAATGCAGAGGTTAAACATCTACACATAGGATCTAGAGTGTCCATATCTAAACCATAAAATCGGAAATGAAGCTTTCTGGGGACACGAACAAACAGGTTTCCATTGACAACACAAGGGCATCTGGAAATAATAGCTCCAGGTAAAATTCTTGAAAACTTGAAAAAAAAGAGAGAATGAAAAACCATCACCCATCATTCAAGCACCTCATAGCTCCTCTCATTTGAAATGTATAAACAATTATAAAAAGGAAAACATTGAATACATAGGCGTTTCTAACAATAGGTTTTACTGAGCACACTGAACTTGGAACGCTATTCCAAAATCTCCTTAAAGACAAATCAATAAAATAACAAGGAGAAACCCTTGTGTGGAGGGCCATGTAAAGGAAAATTTCTGAGGGAGAAATATCAATCTGAACTCAAACTATAGATCTCCTTTATATATTTTTGGAAGGTATGCTCATTTCTGAGTTATTTTCAAAGGTATCTTAGCATACACACAGCAATAATAATGGGACTTTTAACCCATTCATAACTGCAGCAGTCAGGTTTAAATCTATCCAAAGTATAGAAATATTTCATAAAAAATATCAAAAAATATTTTTTCATCAATATTATCATAGGTGCAGAGGCGACAGCTCCAGCATATCACATAAGAGTGGAAGCGAAAATCAAAATCAAATAGCATCATTTTTCTCGTAGATTGGCCAGCAGAATCGGTAACCTGTGTTGCCATGGATATCGAAAATCTGTTACCATAGAAACCGTGTACATACATCTCCATGGCAACAGACAAAGGGACAGACATGAGTGACAGGTCGTTAGCTGTGTCGAAGGTGAAACGAAAAAAAATAAAAAAACGAAAATAATCTGGCGTGGGCAAAATTTAGTGCAACCTAAAAGAGACATGCAAAAAGAGAAAAAAAATACACATAATTTTGAAATTCTGATCTACATTCAACTACACACAAAAACGAGGAGAAAAAAAATTGTTAGAAACATTTTCTCTTGTTCATGAATTAGTTTGTCGTTTTTCAATTCAATATGCAAAATCGCATTGAAGTTGACAAAAAAGAACCAAATTTGACAAAAATGAAACAATTCACTGCAAAATAAGGATTTAAGCAGAAATGCCCGTTGATTTTACGATAAAAAAAGGAGGAATAAAATTATACAATAAATGCAAGATAAACCTACACAGCGGCAAGCTGGGAATCGAGCCAAAACCATCGACACTTAAAGCCCACAATGATCCACAGTCCATGCAGAGTGGAAGAATACCAGACCGCATCACTCAGTCCGCCCCTTACCTCATATGTATCAATTCGCTATACTAAATAGGGCGCAGGGCAAATAGTGCCCTACGTTAATGGGTGTGTGGGGGCGCCACAAATAGAGAACGCGACGATGCTTTCTCATCATCATTCGCATCAGCATCAGCAACATCATCATCATCATCATCAAACAAGGTGGCAAAAGCTCGCATTTCTTGGATCTAGCAGAGAACAAAACGGACCAATCAGAATTTACCTAAATCAAAACACTCTCGCCATTCCCAGGATGCAACGCTAAGCAGCAAAATTGTCTACCGTAAAAAAAGATATCCTTTTTTTGTGAATCAAACATGCAAGAAAGCCACCACATGTATAATATATGAAAATAATCGATATTGACCTTAAAATGTGACCTTGAAATGTGACCTTGATTGTTGTGAGGAAATATGTGCCCATCCCTAATATTTCAAGTTTGAATTAAAGTTAAAATAGTAGGAATTCTGTTTATTTTTCACTCTAATGCACTTTCAATTATAAAAGCTAGTAATCTAATGTACTCTACCTGAAATTTCTATTTAGGCATCCTTGGTAAAGAAATATTCACTCAAAAGTAGAATTCTTGAAGTTTTTGAGCAAAAGTAAAGAGACTCTCCTGAGTGACTAATAACTGTTTTGACATCTTTTATTTTCAATCGCTGCATTTGGAAATGGGAGCTAGAGATTGAGAATACCCTTCTTAGATGGATAGCCCAGCAACTATCCCTGGTTTTTGCTAAAAATGGCAAAAACACCGTTTTGTGACCCCATGCCAACCCCTTAAGGTGTCGGTGCAGAGAATGATTTTCAATCGTTACATTTGGGAACCACAGTTAGAGACTGAAAATATCCTTCTTAGATGATGTACCCAGCAACTATCCCTGATTTTCGCTAGAAAAAGGGCAAAAAAAAACTGTTTTTTGACCCAATACCAACCCCTTAGGGTGTCGGTGCAGAAAAAGGGTTTACTAACAACTCGGGGAACTCACTATAAATGAATTACGCTCAAACTGCAAGAGAAGAACAAATAAAAGGCGATGGCAAAAAATCACAAAAAACATGCAAAGCAAAGTAAAATACCAAGCTAGGATATCAGATACAAGCAAGCAATAGTTCATTTTCCCGTTTCAATCAATTGTTCAAAAATCTCTTTCTTGTTTTTTCCCCCCTTTGGAATTTTGCAGGTCCCTTTGGGATGAATGTGGAAAAATATCAGATTGCTGAAAATATATATAGCGTTTAAACAAAAAGTATGAGTGGTTTAAATAATATTTATGCAAATGTCTTGAAAACAAAACAGGGCGATTGTGTTCAAAAATATATTCAATTCAGCATTCTTCCTTTGATGTAACCAATATGATGCAATGACCTCTAACACCATTCCAAAGCAAGGCAAAGGTATGTTATGATAAAGCTGTGAAGGATCTGCAGAAAATCATAGAAGGTTTGTTATTAGTTAGTCACTGCATAATGGACCAAGTACTGGACTTTTTTAGATCCATGCATGCATAAACTCTCCACCAGGGTTAGCACAAATAATCTAAATTTTGGTTGACCAATTCATATTCAGAGAGCCGTTTGTGATAGTCTGACAACCATAAGAATATCTAGAAAACAAACCAAGGTTTTAACCAATTAATGCTCGCTGCACCTAAAAGCGGTCTGACAAATTTGATGAAAAATTTCAGGATAAAGCATAATTCTAAAAATATTTGAAAGAAAAATGTTGATCAGAACATTTCCAACAATTCTCCTTCAAATATTTTGTAAGATCATTGTTAAGGACCAGTGTTTCAATTTTCAGATTTTTTGCATCATTTTGTATTCGCCAAATTATCCATCAGCAGCAAAAGGGTTAAAACAGGCGATAATCTTTTATGAATTAATCTTAAATGGAAAAGGTTTTCAAGAAAATGGCATCAGTTTTGGACTATCTGTGGCCTATAAATATGTATGGACGCACAAGCATGTTAATCATTGTTAGTTAGGAGGCAAATCCGTAGAAAACCTGGACTTACCACTTCCGCTAACTTAATCTCCAAATCGGCAAGATTCTTATTCTTGCTCGACAAAGTGTCTTCGAGATTAGACATCTTGTCCGCTTTCTGCCGAAGATCGTCGCTTATCATGCCCGCCTGAAAAAAAACATACGCGTGAAATTATGATGGAGATTCAGCAAAAAGACTTACCACTTCCGCCATTTTATGCTCCAAGTCGCGAATTTGTTTACTTCTGCGATTAAAGTCAATTATCTTGAACGCTTTCTCGTTCAGTTGTTCGTATATTTCACTTGCCTGAAAAAGAAGCATCGGACAAATTTCTACCTAAATACCATAGTCATGCCTGTCTCATGTGAAACTATTAGGATAACTCGAGACCATATCTCCGATTGTTAAATTGATTTTCATGTTTCCCCATCCAAAGTTCAAATTCAACAACCACTTTGGGAAAAAGACGGAGAAAAATATTTTTAATCAATTTGCAAATGCATTTACGGTCCCATCTCAGAGAGACTAGAAATGCTGAGTGAATTCATCCGGGACTGCTGCGATCGCCTCTGGTGAGCATTATACAGACAGACAGGCATGCTGGTCGGCAGGCCACACACCTCCAGCAATTAAAATTTGGGGCGTATTGGGATTTGGGGCCTACACCCTCTGCAAATGTATTACTTTGGCATTTGGAATAAGTAGAAATTGGAAAGATATGAGATTTATATTTCTCCTATAAATATTTTTTAAGAAAATTGCTTTTTTTTTCATATGTATCATCATATAGGCAGAGTTTTAGACGCTATAGGCATCAATGGGTTAATATTTTCAATACCGCATTTCAACAGTTGACGGGCGAAAGGTGAGAGAATTCTTTTCCCGTGAGAAATTTTTATCACATGGTGCCAACCATCCACCATGACTTTTCTGCAAATAACTATAAGTGAAAACAGTACCAAAATAATCAAAGCTATCCCCCTAACAAAAAACAAGTCCAAAACCTGAGCTTCTATGGTGAAGCACCAACTCAACAGACAGAAATAAACATAAGATAGTAAGATGTTTCAATTCATCAAGTTAATATCAACATTTGGAATACTCTTCATCAGAAAAAAAATGTATAAGTATTACTAGTGGAGTACTTAGAAAATATATATGTATATATATATATATGTATATATATATATATATATATATATATATATATATATATATATATATATATATATATATATATATATATATATATATATATATATAATCATTTTACAACAGAAACAGAAAAAACAGAAGTAACTCAATCAAAAAGTGAATCCAAGTTCCTTTCTTCAGCACCAGACCAGTGTTTTATTTACCATTTATACTTACATAGTAGCCATTATATATCCACTAGAATACATTCAACAATGAAAACAATCAAACACTACAAACAATGACATAAAAATAATGTGAAGTCTCCTTGAAATAAAAGTAATAGAATAATAATGATATGACAATGAAGAATTTTCATGCAATCATTTGAAAATTCTCAAACTTCATTCTTTTAGGCTTTATTCGCTCTTATTCTAAAAATCTAAAAAGTGGTCATTTGTTTGAAAAAAAAATTCAAATAACAAATGTTGATATTTTAAAATTGACATAAAATCTTCTGGCCCTTAAAAAAATCTATTTGAAAAAATCCCATATTTTTAAAAAAGATTTTGAAAAAAAGAAAGAGTAATATATTTCTTTATAAAATTTCAAAAATTGCCCCAAAAATGTTTGTATTCCTCACCTTCTCTGCCTCCTGCCCCTGCGTGGCAGCGAAGGACTTGATCTTGTTCTCGGACATGGTGTATTTATGCGTGAGCTCGTCGACCTGCTCCAGCAGCTGGGCCGACTCCTCCTCCGCCTCCTTAAACTTCTTCTCATCCTCAGACTGCTTCGCCTGAAAGACAAACAAAATACCCAACTTTTATTAACCCTTTCAAGGCTGAGGCTACCTTTATCCAAACTTAGATGAATAAAAAAATGGATATGTAGCAAGAGAACAATTACTTCGCCTAGAATAGAAACATACAAAATAATTCAAATACCACGTGCCAGGGTATCAATCATTTTTCTGGTTCGTTGCACAATTTTGTATTAGTCAAATTAGCCACTAGCAGCATAAGGGTTATTATCTTCAGGGCTAAGCATTTAGAAAAAACTTTATAAGCCTAGTTACCTTAAATTTTACTAGCCCTGAAATATTTTTTCTAGCCCTTAAAATTTATGACATAAAATGTGCAAGATATGCCATCAATTTTTCTTTTCATATTAATAACAAACATTTTCTAATAGTGACCTACCCCTCAACCTCTGTCGATATCATGAAATAGAATGAAGTATATTGTGTTGAATTGAGTTTTATCATCCAGGAAGGCAGAGCCAGGGGAGGACTTCATTCTTTTTGTCACTGATACTCTAATTCCATCTAGCCCCTTAGGGCTACTGGCATGTAGAATTTACTAGCCCTGACTTTCAATAACTAGTCCGGGGCTATGGGGCTAGCCTTAACCCATTAACACTCAGAGTATCTCTAGAAGGTGTCGTCTGCTACTCTCATACTTTTGAAAATAACTTGTGAATAAAGCGAAAGTTCACAAAATATTTGAAGGAGAGTTGTGGTTTGGCTTCTGATCTACATTTCTCCTTCAAATGTTCTCAAGAAAATGCTTTTGTAAGTAAAATATTTCCAAAATTGTCAGGCCGCTTTTGGCCGCTCTGAGTGTAAATGGGTTGTCAAGCCCTGATTTCATTTCAACAGGTGACCAGTGAAAGTTGAGATTTCTCTCTCCCTTTGAGCATTGATTATTAAATCTTTCCATGCCGCTGGGACTTACCTTTAATTCGTCGAGTTCCTTCTGCAGTTTACTGGCCCGCTGAGCCTCATCCCGCACCTTGGACTCCAAAGACTTTAACCGCGCGTGCTCAACTTCTGTCTGGTCCTAAAATCACCAAAAAATCAGCACCAATAAATACAAAATATCTCACGCCCTGGATAAGATGGGATATAACTAATATCACACTCTAATTGGAAGCACCAATAAATACACAAAATCTCATGCCCTGGATAAGATGGGATATGAATAATATCACACTCTTAACTGAGGTAATAACTGTTAGTATTGGAACTACTGTACATCTCATTAAGCTTGGGTAGGTAGAAGGAAGCGCATACGGCAAGAAAAGCAAAGAAAAAATTCTGACTTGAAAATTTTGACCTCATAAGAATGAAAGGCAATATATTTTTGATAAAAGTCATCAATAATTATCATCTTCTAAAATGAATTTTTTGACCTCAAATATATTTTAGATAAATGTCATCAATAAAATGGTCGAACTCAAATCATAGCCAAATCATCAATTTTTGATAAAAAAAAATGCATTTTAAATGGTGTTTACAACGGGCAAATTTATGTCTAAATTATTGATTTATGAATCTGGACATACTGAGCTTAAGCTAAAATTCTAGTTAATCCGAGAAGCACAAGCGATAGACTAGTAAGCTCGGTCTCAGTGAATATGCCTTAACCCATTCATGCCTGGAGAAATCTTTGACAAATGTCATCTGGACCTGTCAAACTTTTGAAGATAACTTCAGAATGAAGCATAAATTCGCAAAATATTTGAAGGAGAGTTTTAAATAGAGTTCTGAAGAATAACTCTCCTTCAAATATTTTCTGAGTCTTGCATTTGATAAAAATATATCACCAAAATAGTCAGGCGTTTTTTTGGCTGCTGCCGGCACAAATGGGTTGTTAACTGGTTAGGAAAAGATATTTTGTTTAAAGAAGCATCAAAGCAATTCAAACGTTTTTTTTATTTTTAAATCATTTTTATTCATTCCTCGCAAGCAAGCAAATTAAACTGAACTCATTAAGTCCAAACTTATTTTACTTTCATGACACTTTTTCCTGTAAAAGTGATATTAACTGCACACTGTAGCAAAGTTCGCATGCTCTGTATCTGCATTCAAACCACCAGTGCTCGTTAATGATTAGAGAAATGCACCATGCATCGTGAATGACCTTGAAAAACTCCACCGGCACCATTGTCAAGGTCAACATTATTTCTACCATCACCTAGGCAACGAGTGCAAAAGATAGTGCTGCTGAAATCTTGATTGGTTAAAACAAACTCATTCGGGATTTGAGTTCATCTTGTAAGGTAACATAAGGGTTAATCAAGTTCATAAAGGGAAACCTGTGCCAGGAACTCAATTTGTACAGCTTTTACTCGAAACTTCCAACAAAAATTGGAGATTTGGCATATTTCTTGCTAATGGCTTTATTGAACCATCTAACTTGCAATAAAGTGTCCCAGTACCAAAGTCCCACCATCCATCTTCCCTTGAACTACATTCATGCAACATGATTTAACCCATTCATTCCTAGAGACCAACTTGGCCAGTGTCGTCTGGACCTGTCACATTTTTGAACATAACTTTGGAATGAAGCAAAAATTTGCAAAAGATATGAAGGAGAGTTGTAGATAGAATTGTGAAGAATACTTCTCCTTCAAATTTTTCTAAATATTGTATTTGTTAGAGAAAATTGTCAGGCTGTTTTGACTGCTACAGTCATGAATGGGTTTATCAAATCCGACTTTTAAGAGGTGTATTGCTTCCTATATGTCCAATTGGAGATTGCTTTGAAATTGGGATATATTCCAGAAATACTTTTGTTTTGTGAGCCTAATTTATGTAAATACCTTTAAGTTGTCTTGCTCATCATTAATTAATATAAATCTTTAATAGACTTTTTGTTTTAGCCTTTCCCTAACACTTTGAATTCTTTGATAAATATTGCTGATTCTAAACTAATCTCTAACACTTTACCTATTTCATAGGTTCCTTCTATCCAGAAAAATACTAACTTCTATAGGTCCTTTCTCATGTAGCCATATTTCTACAATCACATTTATTTTGATTAAAACTATTCAAATATTCTAGGTAATAAGCAAGCAAATATTGCAATTTCTGAAAGCCTACATGCCAATATTTTCATAAAATTATATGCTAATTGGTAATATAAGTTGATTATCAAACAAATCACAAAAAAACAAATAAATTAGTGTAAAGATCAATGATTCAAAATAAATGAAAATCAAATGAATAAATTATGTAAATGATTGGTAGAATAAAAAGGTGAGAAGCAAGTTGATGCCCATATAAGGTGTTTGGCGCTTGGTAATTTGATCAGTGTCAGTAAGCCTGTGAAAGCAGTCTCCGTGGCAACCAAATCTACCCTAGTCACTGCAGCACCTCCTCCCACAATGCACCAGTGCAACAACTCCCATCTAAACATTCATAGTTATGAGATTCTTGTTGAAATTTAAAGGTATGCAGACATTTCAAGTGAGGAATTGGATTATTCTTTATATTTCATACCTTTTTAAATGAAAACATCTGGTATCATTTGATTGAAATTATATTTAAAAAGAATGTACAAAATTAAATAAGGTCAAGTCAAACCTCAAATTGTCCTACAGACAATCGTACATTTTTCAACAAAAAAAAATTCGTTCCCCTTTGACTAGACTAGTTTTCAGAAAAAGAACCCTTGCATCAACTCTTATTAAGAAACAAATCTTAAAATGCTGAGAGGTTTACCTAAAATAACATCAAATACTCTGATGATAGGGTGAGAAATGGAGAATAGTAGAGGGAGAATTGATTATCTTCTAATTAATGGTTCTAGGTCAGCCATTTTCTTAAAGATGCTTTCTGAAGAAATGCACCATTTACCCTTATGCTACTGGTGGCTAATTTGGCCAATACAAAATAAGGCAAAAAAAAACAAACCAAAAATTACCGAAACCCTGCTTATGGGTACTCATCGGAGTGTACTTAGTGAGAGCTATCCAATGAATACCAACATGACATGGTTTAGGTGGTTTTAAAAGAATCTTTGCATTCTTATGTTTCGGAAAAAAGTAGCCTTAGCATTGGAAGGGTTAAGCAATTCAGGCTGCTAGGATCAAAGTGAGGTTTCAACACTTCCTAATATGGACATCGATTCAATATTATGGGATGGCGGCGGGAGTGGTTGCTAGGAGGTGGGTAGAGGAGTGCCGGTGTTGAGTTAGTTTGTTAATACACCCTTTGCACACCAGGTGTCACTACATACATGTTGGTTATCTAGCGGGGGCGGCACGCCTTCACGTAAGTGAGTTAGCTCTTCCTGGAAATGAGAGAGAAAACCACCACATCATCGCGTGACCAGCATTGCGGCTGCCTTACCTTTTACCTGAAGCCTCAAAATAATATTTCTTACACATACGTTTTACACATCACATACATACACTTCATGGTATACAGAATGGGGAAAGTGAGAAATTGGCCAGTAGTGTTCGATATCGGTCACAATTTTCAAGATAGATCATCGGTCCATCTGAATGACCTTTGATTGATTAATAATCGAAGTTGTGGACACGCAGTTTTCCATGCCGCCATTACTATTCACCACAAGTCATAAGGTACTGCTTCAAAACACCCCTATATGTCATATAGTCAAGTTGCGCTTCCCTATGATGCAAGGTAAATAGTAATGGTGGCGTGGTTATATCGATCACTCAGAGAGGTGGATCCCTCTTCATCCACCTCTCTGGAGCTGTACCGCAGTGTTCCTATTAGGTTAGGCCATAAACAGGTGAATAAAGTTTTGTTTCACAGTTTTTTTTCTGGCCGGATGGCCTACCGAAAATCCAGCTATTTTTTGTTTAAATGTAATTTTTATCCTTGTTCATTTTCTACTTCAAACATGCTAAATTGAGTTTGATGATCATAATCGGAGGCAAAAACACACGCTGTTCCACATGTTCGAATAATTGGGCAAACACTGGTGGCTAGTGACTTGGGGTTAGATGGTGGTTTTCACTGGGTACGTCGGTTTTTTCCACCACTTACAACTGGCTTATTTAAGTTACATCTTATGATGTCATACAAACATGATTTTATATATCATGCTCATCTCATTCACACTTCATGCCACATCCAAGTTATAAGAGTATTTCATTCGCGATCATACATGATATCTTGCTTATTGCTCTGAGTACACATGTTGAGCATACTTATGTAGAAATATGAGAAATGAAAATTATTTTCAGTAAGAACTCATTCTCGCCACTTTAATTCTGGGAAAAAAATAATTTCTGCTAAAAGTCTTCAATACCTCTGTCAGCAAAAAAAACACTTCTAAGTACGGTTTAGGAACATAAGAGTATGTAAAATGTTACATGCGAAGGCAAGAGCTTTTACCTATATGGTTATTAGATTGTCAATATGAGGGAAAGCACATGCTTATAAGTACAGCCAGCTTTATAGAGTTAACAATAACTAAATAAGCAAAATGCACAAAAAAGTCATTCAAGAACCAAAAAATTCTTCACTTTGTCATCGAAGTCAAAAATTCTTCATTTTGACTTCAAAGTTAAAAATAGCTTCAGCCATGCTTACATCAAATATACATAATACTGTGAGACTATGAAAATAAATAGTATGCATAATTTGAAAATATTTTCTTCAATGTCAAGAAACCTAGATGAGAAATTAAAATTCATAAAATTTCATGAATAGAAGTAATTGATTTCTACAACTATGGCAACTGAGTACTATATTAAGAGACAATTTTGAAAATTCTCCCTTCATTATTATTCTCTTGTCAAATGTAATTAACTAAAGGACAAAAATCTATAAACATACAATCAGATATTCATCCAAAAATTTCATTCCAAAGGAATTTATGGGATCAGAAAGTCTGATTGACTTTTAGTATCACTTCCATAATACAAAAATATTGATTAATATGAAAATATCTTTTTGAAGAAAAAGATATACAAACCATTCATTCTCAGTTTTTCTAAGAATTACAGTTTGGATCCTAACATATTCAAAAGTGAACCAAAAGTAACTATAAAATATAAGTTAAATTTGCAATATATGTGAAGGAGAGCTGTCAATTATAAAATCAGAAAAATATTTTTCCACAAATATTTTTGAATAAAACCTTACCTAAGTGAAATATCACCAAAATAGTCAGGCATTTTTGTATGATGCAGACATTAGTGAGTTAAACTAATCAAATTATACATTGGTCTCAACTTGAAAATAGTAAGAGAAATTAGATAAAATATTTATACATAGAAAAACAGATAATAGCATTACACTTTCAATCGAGCAAAGACAGGAGTAAAATCAAAATACATCACAGTAACAACATCTTTCTAACTATCGTTTACGGTGCATTTGACCTTCACCACTCACCTCAAGGTCAATCTTGCTAATGGACTCCTCTTCCACTCGGAACTGAAGATCTTCAACTCTCCTGAAGTGACAATCAAATGAGGGTAGGTTAGGGTTTTTATGTAAACAGTAATCATCTCATTCATGCCTGCACTAGCCAAAACCAGCTAGCAGTTTGGTCAATTTTGTATCTATTTTAAATCTTAAACGATACAATACGATACTTAACTTTTTTGATACAATATTTTTTTCCCATTCATTATCGATATTTGGTATTGTATCAAGTAACAGTATATCTATCCCTATGTGTGCAACGGAAAACTGAAGATTGGCCAAAATAGGAAAAAAATTAAGATAAATAATTTCATACAAAAGAAATCTTGTATTTTTGGACAAGTGAAGCATAAAACTGATGATTGGCCAAAATAAGAAAAATCATGGGGAATTGACGAATACCACCCCTTCAAAAATATTTTTCATAAAATGCTATTGCTTGAAAATATCTTGCATTTTTGGACATGTGCTGCAGACAACTGAATATTGGCCAAAATAAGACCAAAATTTTGAGGGGCAGTCCATGGTAGGGGATTGACAATCACTTCTCCTTCAAAAATTTATCGTAAAATTCAATCATTTGAAAGATATCTAGCATTTTTGCACAGAAACAGCAGAAAACTGGTAATTTTCCTACCTCTTCTCTTCGTCGAGGTGATTCATCAGCTCCGTCTTTTCTTTCTCCAGCGTCTCGATCATGGTCTTCAGCTTGCGCATATTCTCCTCCTGTTCGTCACGGATCTTCTCATTCTCCGTCCGTATCGTCGTCAGCTCAGACTCCGCCTACACATAATACACACAATGATGTTAAATGAAAAAAAATATGCCAATTTTGAAACAATTAATGGATCAATTTTTTTAGTGAGTTCACTTTATATTTGTAGGAATGTCAACAGGAGAAAAAAACTTGTTTTCAAAAGTATTATATATGTATATATCTATATCTATATCTATATCTATATCTATATCTATCTATCTATATATATATATATATATATATATATATATATATATACATATATATAAATACACACACGCACACACATATATATATATATATATATATATATATATATATATATATATATATATATATATATATATACATGAATAAATATATATATATATATATATATATATATATATATATATATATATATATATATATATATATATATATATATATATATATATGTGTGTGTGTGTATATTACACAATTATGTATACGTGTATGTTACAATAATTAGGTAACATTACACTGCATGGTGAACAATCATTTCCTCAGAGACGACATTTAACTTTGCACTGATTTCACGTTCTCAGGCAGAAAGCTACTGTTTGTTTAAGACTCCCAATCGCTGTAGTAATTGACCTTAGCGGCAATTACCAATCTCAGCAAAAAACAGCTGCTAGAGTGAATTGATTGCTATTTACCACTGTTCAGGTGTCTGCTCTGAATTTCAATTCTGAAATTCAGGTTTCTCTTCCCCAAAACAGACACAGGCACTGGTTTGAGTAACTCCAAGTTGAGAGCAAGTCACAAAGTTGTCATAAGCTTGGATCAACAGGTGTGTCCAACTGTCGCATTGCTGCACCAGTGTGTGACAGAGGCCTCAAATCATGCAAGGAGACAAAAAACCTTAATCACGGTTGTACTCAAGATTTTTTTTTCGACCAAATGATTCTGTTGACTGTTAATGCCCCGATTAACATTTCTCTATCAAATATTTTCCTAATTAAGAACTAATTAAGAACTAATTATGATTTTCCCAATTCCCTTGTGAGTGATTTCTTATTTTTTTAATTTCAAGCATGTAATTGAATTTTTTTCACCCCAATATTATTCCCATGACATTTTGTAATGGTGATATGCCTTATATTAATGAGCAAATACATGTTGATGGTTGTAATCTGATTAAATTGTGGTCTCCCTTGAAAAATAAGACCCCTAAAAATTTCAGAATTGCCACTTTTGGACACCTAGTTTCTAAATCCTCACTAAGACCCTGATGGAAAAATCGCTATTTAATTTCCACCTGAAGAAGCTATCTCCATGACAACGGCAGTGCATACAATACTCACATCATCAACTTGAGCTGCGGCCCTCGCGACCTCTGACCTCTCAAGGTCACGCTCCTTCAGCAACTGCTCGATGTGCTCCTCCTTTTCCTTGAGCGCTTTCTGAAAGGTCAAGGTCAAGGTCAAATTGGGGTCATGAAGACGAATCCAAGGAGAGAAAATGTGGATGTCTTGAGTGCTAAAAAGGTGTTCATGTGTAGGTGATTAATAAGAAAAATGAAGTAGAAAATTAATGGAAATTACATTTAGTATAATGTGAGGTGATCAATGAAGGAAATTAAAAGAAGAAAAAGAATTATTAATGGAAATCACATTTAATATAATGTGAGGTAATTAATGAGGAAAATGAGAAAAAGAAAAAGAATTATCAATGGAAATTACAGTGAGTATTATGTGAGGTGATTAACGAAGAAAATGAAAAAATGTATGTTTAAATTATCTGAGGACATCCCTGCTTCTCATAATTATATGCATGGATGCATGGCGTTCATAACCACCATATGCACTTCCCTTATAAAAGTTGAAAATGGTTTGATATGATTTTCAAGATTGTAAAATCATTAGTAGAATATGAACCATAACTAAAATATTAGTTTATTTCTATTTTTTTTTAAATTCAAGTTCATTGAGATACATGGAGAAAAGTGAAAATTATTATAAAGATGTAGAGCATTTGCTTCCTTGCAATGACTAAATATGAATGGGATAATAAAATGGTGAATTTTATCACTTGGATGATCATAATGTTGATTCAAAGCAGATTTCTGCTAATTTCTAATATAATTGTGCCAATGACATTAATGATGGAAGCCCGATTGCAATCAAAGGGGTTGAAATTCATTTCATAAGCAGTAAAATGTTGTGGAAAGCAGTGAATTGACGCATATGGTTATTTGGTTGATGAGGAATGTGATATCTACGAGAAGCAGGTAGGTGTTGGGTGGTATGTGTAAGTGACACAAATTGTCACAACAACGGAGGCCTGACTCTATACCTCTTGCAATTAACCCTCTAAACCCCAAAACAACACAGAGAGGAAGACTATTTGGGGAATATCTTCCTGATTAAAGCATGGTTTGGAAAATATTCGTCAGGAAAGATATTTATGAAAACACACCCTCCAAATACACTTCAAATAATTCACTTATTCATAGTTCATTTGCAATTCAAAAGAATTATGCAAGACTAATGATCGAGGGAAACATGATAAAATTGTTATATAATATAAAACACAAATCCCTTATACCCTAATAACTTTTACCTAACCATGTTCAGAGCCAAACCCAAAATAATTGGACTTATTACAGAAAAAATGATAGAATTGGGAGGTTTGCCCAAATAGATATTATAATGAGACGTTTAATTATTTCATAACACCTTAACCAAGAAGGGGTCAAGAGGGGGTATGGGAAGGGGGTGGAAGGACAATAATGATCTACCCTCCTAGAAAAGGCAAGGGGAAATGGAGGGGAAAAGGGGTTGGGGGAATGTGGATTTTAAGGTATATAGTCAGCATATGGTGCTTAGGAGTCAAATCTAAAGGAAAATGATCATAGGTTGTTGTGGTATCCATCACAGGACAGGATTTTAAAATTATTTTTGTTTTTTGTTTTTTTTAGGAGAGCCAATTGCATCTTCAAAGACTACTTAAAGGTGTGCACAGAAACCATTACATCTTTGAGCACCCTAATGAAATTTGAAGAAGCCGCAGGAGAATTCAAGGGAGCCCTGGGCTCCTGGCTCAAGCTCATTACGAGCCCTGTGGTATCAAATTATTGATTATCAACAGGTTTTGGTAGCCATTACGGTTGACCTTTGACAATAAAAAAAGATTTCAAATTTAAAAAAAATAAAAAAAATTCAAACTTTGATATAAAGAGAAAGACTTAAGGATAAAACATGGAATGATGATAGTAAACATATCTGGTTCCTAAAAAAAATTTAAAAATAAAAAATAATAAGAATTAAAAAAAGGTTTCAGGAGCCAGGCCTTGTGTGCGTGGAACTAAAAGGTGAGGAGAGAAGGTGCTTATCAAAATCATCCCTTTACCTTATAAAATCACAATAAAAGAATTTTTCGACAAAGAAATCAAGATATGAATCTACACTAGTACCCTATCTGTAGGTTTTACCCTCATGTCTCGAGTCGATAAGCTCTTGGGTGTTTTCCGTAACGGAAAGCGCTGGCAGATAAATAATACAACAACAACACAATCAAAAATCAAAATTTTGAAAATCGTTATATACAACATGGTGGCGGTTAGTTGTATGCTGGAACCAAAATTATGGCTAAAACAGGTTAGATCATTGAAATTAAAAAGATAGTTATATACAAAATGGCGTTGGTTAGTTGCATGCTGGAACCGTAACTATGGCTAAAATATGGTAATAGGTAATTGATACTTAGTAAATAGTTATACACAAAATAGTGACTTTTTTGAAAATATATGCTGGAATCAAAATTATTGCTAAAATAGAGTAATAGAGAATTGAAATTTCAAAGATGTTCAAACACAAAATGTTTAAAGGTTGAAATGCATGTTTACTGATAGAAAATAATACAACGCAATTCATGTGTGAAATTTTGGAAATTATAGCAGCTGAAAAAAATAACACAGGTCATTGGGGAATTTATAATAAGATTTATATGGTAGAATCTTATATTGTGATATAAAAACAAAATGGTGACAGCTGAAATGCCTAATAATTAAATAATTCAATTCCTTGAAATAATTAAAACCAACAAAATAGTTATATAAAATGGTGACAATAACATGCAAGCTAGTAAATCAGTAGTACATAACAATCTGCAGTTACCATTAAGACTAGCATTCCACTTGTCGTGTGTACCAGTTAAAAGAAGTATAAGTAGATTTTTCTCAAACATGCTTAAATAAACGTTTGTCAATCAGTGTCAATTAGAAATCTTAACGTTGAGGAAATAATGAAGTAGGTAAATGTGAAATGTTTAGTCCACTTGTTCAACTTCATTACATCTTGGGCCATATCAAGGTATTGACAGGTAGTGTCTAATACTACAGGTAGTGCCTACATAAAGTACATACAGGTAGTATCTACAGGTAGTCTATAAATACTACAGGTAGTGCCTACATAAAGTACATACAGGTAGTATCTACAGGTAGTCTATAAATACTACAGGTAGTGCCTACATATAGTACATACAGGTAGTATCTACAGGTAGTCTATAAATACTACAGGTAGTGCCTACATAAAGTACATACAGGTAGTATCTACAGGTAGTCTATAAATACTACAGGTAGTGCCTACATATAGTACATACAGGTAGTATCTACAGGTAGTCTATAAATACTACAGGTAGTGCCTACATATAGTACATACAGGTAGTATCTACAGGTAGTCTATAAATACTACAGGTAGTGCCTACATAAAGTACATACAGGTAGTATCTACAGGTAGTCTATAAATACTACAGGTAGTGCCTACATATAGTACATACAGGTAGTATCTACAGGTAGTCTATAAATACTACAGGTAGTGCCTACATAAAGTACATACAGGTAGTATCTACAGGTAGTCTATAAATACTACAGGTAGTGCCTACATAAAGTACATACAGGTAGTATCTACAGGTAGTCTATAAATACTACAGGTAGTGCCTACATATAGTACATACAGGTAGTATCTACAGGTAGTCTATAAATACTACAGGTAGTGCCTACATATAGTACATACAGGTAGTATCTACAGGTAGTCTATAAATACTACAGGTAGTGCCTACATATAGTACATACAGGTAGTATCTACAGGTAGTCTATAAATACTACAGGTAGTGCCTACATATAGTACATACAGGTAGTATCTACAGGTAGTCTATAAATACTACAGGTAGTGCCTACATATAGTACATACAGGTAGTATCTACAGGTAGTCTATAAATACTACAGGTAGTGCCTACATATAGTACATACAGGTAGTATCTACAGGTAGTCTATAAATACTACAGGTAGTGCCTACATATAGTACATACAGGTAGTATCTACAGGTAGCGTCTAAATACTACAGGTAGTATCTACATTTAATATCTACAGGGAGTATCTAAACACTAGAGGTAGTATCTACAGGTAGTATCTGCAGGTAGTACCTACATAGAGTATCTACAAGTAGTTCATCTACAGACATCATCTACAGGAAGTATCATCCACAAGTAGTGTATCTGGAGGTAACATCTACAAGCTGTAGTTACAGTAAGTATCTACAGGTACTATCTGCAGATAGTATCTACATGTACTATCTACAGGCAGTATCTACAGGTACTTTCTGTAGGTACTATCTACAGATTATGTCTACTGGTGGTATCAGCAGGTATTATCTACAAGTACCTATAGGTAGTATCTACAGGTGGTGTCTAAAAGTACTATCTACAGGTTGTATCTACAAGACGTATCTACAGGTAATGTCTACAGTTACTATCTACAGCTATGATGTACTCACCTGTAGAGCTTCGGTAGTTGCGGACAGGTTCAGTGTGCTTGGACGCTTGCTGGCAGGAGTGGAGGGCTTCTGTAAGACACAAACACAGAAACATACCGTTAAAACAGTGCAAACAAATTGGATGTATACATATCTATATTAGAATTGGGTTGTATCAGCCATTTTTGCCATTTTGTGTCATTTTTAGCATTTTCATGAAAAAAATCTGCAAGGTCCATTTTACCTGGATTTGGCTGAAAATAAAACCTCCTAAACAAACTACCCTCTTTAGATTGGTTAGAAGTCTACAAGGCCTGTTTTTCCTGGTTTTGGCTGAAAATAAAATACCCAAAACGAACAACCCTGTTTAGATTGATTAGATTGGATAATGCTAAGCAGACACTAGGATTTCCTTGGAAGTCTCATCTATATTTGGTGTGGTAAACAGACAAAAAAAATTTATAAGTTATATCTTTATCTCAATCATAGAACTATGTGTCAATCATGAGCCCGTTATCCTTATTGACCGTAAGTTCATTGCAAGTCAAACATATGGGGTAAAAAAATTGTACATGAGTCAACCTTTCAAAAGTTTGGCCAACATTCAATACGTTTTACATGATAAATTAATCAATCAGGCTGTTGAACCATGCAGTACATGCAGGGTATAGGAACCATTCATACCAACAATGCCCATTTTTGGTTGCCTTGTTAAATAATTAAGGGAAAGTTCTCAAAGAAATATTCACAGCAAAATTACTATGTGATGGAGAAATTTATTCCATATAATCAATTCATTCATCTATGCCTTTGGAGCTGTTTGGCCTGCTCTGAAGGCCGTGTGGTCTAAGGCGCCGACACTTACTGCATGCTGTCTCTCACCACTGTCTTGGTTCGAATTGCGGCCTGGGCATGTGAGAAAATTGCCAGTAATTTGGGGCTGGGTGGTGGTTTTCCGGGGTACTCTGGTTTCCTTCAATACTTACAACTGGCAAGTCACGAATTATCCACAATTGGCATAAATGTGACGAAAAAACGAAATTCTAAATTCCAAATTTATGTGACAAATTTTGGGTGAAGCTTGAAAAAAGGAAGAAATGGGTTTTTACGTCGCTTTCAACAGCTTCTAAGGTCATATCGCGACAAGATAGATACTTGAACCGTGAAGAAATTCCCTTCTCTTCACGAATAGTTCCATGGGGTCTTTTAGTTGCAAAAGAACCATAGACAGTCCTGCACAACAACGCACATTTATATAGCGACCAGGCCAACCCCCTTGTGGGGATCCAGCGGCGTCTTGAACCTGCGGTCAATATAGCACATAGAGCCATTCACTGAATCACTTAGTATTGACTGTCCTCTCTGCTGTGTCTTAGAGGTCAGAATCTACGCATAATAAATGAGCGACTTTCTTGGTAAGACACCTGCTACATAATGGCAGATGGCTGAAGCCTGGCTACTTGACCTTCAATGGGTTTTTCTTTGGTCATGTAAAGTCTTTAACGATTCTAGGCTCAACTTTACCTTTTATCTGTCTTGAGGCCCTTGCTCATAAGTATGAATGCCCAAGCTAAAATCTGAGGTAGGGAAGCCAAATATATATATATATATATATATATATATATATATATATATATATATATATATATATATATATATATATATATATATATATATATACTAGTATATATATATATATATATATATATATATATATATATATATATATATATATGTATATATGTATATATGTATATATATATAATACAATATTTCTACTAAATCTTGGTGTTTGAATCTGCACTTAGCTCTTATGCTGCTGACCAAAACCCTAGAACATGGGTACTCATCTGAGAAAACTCAGTGAGAGCTTACCAATGAATACCAACATGGCAAGGTTTAGATGGTTTTGGAAAATCTTAGTGTACTCGTGCTTTTGATGAAAGTAGCCTCAGCATTGGAAGGATTATCATTCCTATCACTTAGGGATAATCTATGAGTAACAATAGCCGTAATAACAATAGGATACATGCCTAATCACTAGAAACCCATCAAGTCCAATAAATATTCTGATAGATTTGCTCGATCTAGCTGAACAAACCATAGGAGAATAGTAATAACGTCCTAAACCCTACAGTTAATATCCTGATATGCAATCCATAAAGGCGCAGTTGAAATCTAATTATATAAACACTGATGCATCCTGGGAAGCCATCAGGAGAAATTGATGGCCGTCGTAGCATTATTACCGATGCATAGACAATTTACTCCGCCTCCTTAAGAACCAAGACCCCCCTAACCTTACCCATTTCCTATTCACTATCAACAACCCACACACTTTAACCCATTAATATCTTAGAGTTTCTCTACAAATTGTCGTCTGGATCGAATATACTTTTGACAATAACTTTTGAATTGAATATGATTTTACAAAATATTTGAATGAAAGTTGTTGGTAATGTCCTGATCAACATTTCTCATTCAAATATTTTGTCAAAATTTCCAGGCAGCTACGAGAGTATGATGCATCAAAATGCTCAGAACCCTAACTGCTATTCATTTATTCCTGTAGCAGCCCAAACTGCCTGACTATTTTGCTGATAACACTCCACCAAAAGCATCTATTAGAAAATATTTGCAGAAGAAATGTTCTTCAGAACTCTATCTACGACTCCCCTTCAAATATTTTACAAAATTATACCTCACGTTAAGATTATTTTCGAAGATGTTGCAGGTCCAGACAACACTTGTCAAGGAGATATCCAGGCATGAATGGGTTAACCCTTCCAATGCTAAAGCTACTTTGGTCCAAAGCACAATAGAGACGCAAAGTTTTTTGAAAACCATCTAAACCCTGCCATGTTGGTATTCATTGGATGGCTCTCACTGAGTGCTGTCATATGAGTACCCATATGCCAAGGTTTCAGTCACTTTCAAGCGTTTTATTTGCATCATTTTGTTTTTTGGCAAAATTAGCTACCAGCAGCATAAGGGTTAACAAGATAAAGTGGTTTTCTGCACAATCTGTGCTCTGAATGATATTAGATTCTGATACAGCTCTATTGATTTCCATAGTACCATGCTTCCACATGTGCCCCTTATAAATCATGTTTTACCATGAAATATGTAAGCCATAAATTGTCGTCTGGACCTAAAATACTTTTAACAATAACTTAAGAATAAGGAATGATTTTACAATTTTTTTGAAGGAGAGTCGTTGGCAATGTTCTGAAAAACATGTCTCCTTCAAATATTTTCCCAACTGTGCGTTTGTTTGAAAGATTTCATCAAAATTGCCAGGCTAAATTTGGCCGCTGTGAGCATTTATGATTTAAATCCTCTGTTTCTGGAGGCGCTTAAGGACCCCATGCAAGACATGGGAATAAGCAGAAAGGGAGATAAATCATATGATTACCTCCTCCCTCTTGCAATGGATACAGTGTGGTATACTGGCACTGTCTTTGTGTGCGTTAGTGTTATTTAATTTGTGCGCTCCAATTGCACCCCGTTTTGTTTATAACAATGTAACGCTATTCTTATTTGTTCTTTTTATGTTTTTTTATGTTAATTTAAAAATATGTATTTTCGTATGATTTTGTACCATCGTACCGTCAATAAAGCATACAATACGAGACTGGACAAATGGTAAATACTCCATTTCTTCAATGTCTTGAATGTAATCTTTGTTGTTTTTTCACATAAATTTAGATAAACACCCATAGTACTACTTCAAATAAATACCCATAGTACTACTAGGTACCTGCCTTGAAGAGAATAGTGATAGAAGGGTATTTTGAATAGTGTCATCAAAAATAGCAAACACAAACATTGCAATCATCAATAATACCTCTAGAGTTTCCTCTTTCTGACACATAGCTTTTAGGCATGATTTGTGCACATGCTATGAGGAACACAACTTAATTGGCAATTATATTCACTGACGATTCCCTGACAATGGACCCCCAGCAGGAGTCTGTATCACTTCCCTCTCAAGTACTGTTGCCATGGCAACAGCTAGAAGGCAGGTGTTGCTAATGCTTGTTGCTCTGATCTCTAGCCAGTGCCGTAATTTTGATGAAACCGCCAGAATATCTGACAAAATGTTTCATGCCAGCACAACATGCATATGAAGACCTTGCCCACCCTGGCAGTTGTTCATTTTAACCCTTATGCAGCTGGCAGCTAATTTGGCCAATACAAAATGACGCAAAAAAACACCAGAAAATTGATTAAAACCCTGGTAGGTGGGTTTTCATCAAAGAGTACTCAACAAGCGCTATGCAATGAATACCAACATGACAGGATTAAATGGTTTTCAAAATTCTTACAACCTTGTGCTTTGGATGAAAGTAGGCTGGGTAAACCCATACATACAGAGCTTTAATAATGTATTGTCAGATACGTCTATTTTATGTACCACACAGTATTACTACTAATATGACCAATAACACAAACAGTGTGATTTGGCTGCACTCCTAAAGAGACTGGTAAGGTACACTAGTCCATTTCAGAGACTCAGGATGAGCAGGTTTCTTTGATACAACCAAACCTTACAATATATGACACTCCTACCTCTGCGTGACTTGAATCTTTAAAAAGAGCATAATTATATGAAATCCATGCTTAAAATCAGGGAGAGTATATGTATATATATATATATATGTATATATATATATATATATATATATATATATATATATATATATATATATATATATATATATATATATATATATATATAAATATATATGTATATATATATGTGTATATATATATATATATATATATATATATATATATATATATATATATATATATATATATATATATATATATATATATATATATATATATATA
>OZ012691.1:39650033-39675033 GCA_963942565.1 Maea johnstoni | reverse complement strand
TTAAATCTGAGCCCCACATTATCTAGATATCGGATTAATCACGATACAATCAAATCTCGTACGGCATCCCATAATAGTAGTTAATTCTATTCTGGGCATGTGCGGTGCTCTACCATCGTACAAATGGATCCCTCAAGTCCCCTCATTAAGTGACTATCTAACCAGTCATGCTCAGAGGTCCCCTAAGAAAATTTAACCCATTAATCCTTATGCTGCTGGTGGCTAATTTTGCCAATACAAAACAATGCAAAAAAACTTTTTTTAAAAATGACTGAACCCCTGGTACACAGGTACTCATCTGAGAGTATGCAGCGAAGATTTCTAATGAATACCAACATGACAGGGTTTTGATGGTTTTGCTTGCAGGCAAAAGCAATGTTAGGAAGATAATTTGATGCAGAAATGCTGATCAAGACACAACCTAGAACTATCCTTCAAATATTTCGTAAAATCATTCTAAATTCTGAAGTTGGATGGTTAAACCATCCATGCTTGAAGCAACCCAAAATGGCCGAACTTTCTTGAAATATGTTTTATGAAAGCCCATTTTGGAAAGTATCTGAAGAATTGTTAATGAGAACCAAACCAATAACTTGTAAGACGTCAAGATATTCCCTACCATTAAATAAACAGATCATCATTTTCATCAGTGTTATCATCATTATCTTCATCATCACCATCATCGTCATCATCATCATCATCATTATCATCATCATCATCAACTTTATCGTCATCTTCCCCGATATCAAGTAAATGAATCATAACCTTTGCTTCTAATGCTATTATCATCATAGTAAGAATTCTGGTGCGGTTCCAATGCTGGGCCAACGGCACCATTTAACATACTTCACTTTTCTCTCTATCATCAAAAGGCTCTCTTCACTATTGATGTCGCTGGCTGCGTGTTCCAAGACCTGGCAAACACTGCACTCCAAAATCCCCTGTTGATCCAGAGCCATCTTCTCCCTAAGTACACATTAACCCATTCCTACCTAAAGGTCTCCTTGACAAGTGTCGTCTGGATATATTTCACTTTTGAAAATAACTTCGTAGTTATGCATAAATTGGAAAAATATTTGAAGAAGAGTTGTTAGTACATTTCTGATGAACATTTCTCCTTCAATTATCTTTCTGAAAATTGCCTTGCAAGAGAGATATAATTAGAATTGTCAGGCAGTTCTGGATGCTAAAGACATGAATGGGTTGACTGCCCAAAAAGGACAATTTTAGAGATATCTCCTCAGGACAATAATCTCTTCAAAGGAAAATTGTTAAACCCAAGACCTGATAAGCATGGCACTTCAATATCCCCTGTTGATCCAGAGCCACCTTCTCCTAAAGTACACACTAACCCATTCCTACCTAAAGGTCTCCTTGACAAGTGTTGTCTGGATCTATGCATCTTTTGAAAATAACTTTGGAATTGAGCATTGATTGGTAAAATATTTGAAGGAGAGTTGTTAGTTAGTTTTAGGTTAACATTTCTTCTTGAAATATTTTCTGAAATACCCTTTGTAAGTTTGATATCATTAAAATAGTCAAGTGGTTTTGGGTGCCAGAGGCATGTATAGGTTAACCCTTCCAATGCTGAGGCTAATTTCGTCAAAAAACACATGAACACAAGGATTTTTGAAAACTATCTAAACCTTGCCATGTTGGTATTCATTGGATAGCTCTCACTGAGTACTCTCCGATGAGTACCCATGTGCTAGGGTTCCGGTCATTTTTCAGCTGTTTTGCATCATTTTGTATTGGCAAAATTAGCCACCAGCAGCATAAGGGTTAACCTCTTCCTCCCTTTACTGCCCAACAAAGACAATTTTAGAGATATCTCTCCATGAGAAGATTAAGGTTAACATATAACGAGGTTAACTCTGAGCAATCATTGGTTAGCAGAAGCCCCTGTTTCAATGGGGAACAAAACCACAACCATTCCAGTAGCTTGATCTGTTAAAGAGACAAAAACCCACATGGCTTTGAAGTGAATGCCACTTGCATTTAGTCTGAACATGTGTAGGTGCAGGTCAATTTAATTCTCTCAGCAGAGTGCAATAGTGAAATGGTATTCCCAGCATACTCAAAGCGTGTGATCAGATAAAATATCCTTATATCTTAAAAACCGAATTGAATCTCATCAATTCATGCTTAGAGGTCCCTAGCATTCTCTCTGAAGATTGCAATAGTGAAATGGTATTCACTGCATGCTCTGAGCTTGTGATCGGAAAAAATGTGTTTAGATCTTGAAAACCTCTTTGAATCTCATCAATTCATGCTCAGAGGTCCCTTTGAAAAGTATCATTTACATCAGTTCAATACAATTGCTCTGTGAAATAAGCAATGGTTCCCTAAATTCTATGATACTTAAAGCAATATTGCCCTCAAATCTGTAAGATATAAGCAGTATTGCCCTCATTACTGAGATATATAAGCAATATTGCCATCATTTCTCCTAAATATTCATACAATAGTTCCCTCATTTCTGAAATATTCAAGCAATATTGCCCTCATTTCTGAGAAATATAAGCAATGTTGGCCTCATTCATTTCTGTGAAATATAAACATTATATTGCCCTCATTTCTGAAATATTCAAGCAATATTGCCCTCATTTCTGAGAAATATAAGCAATGTTGGCCTCATTCATTTCTGTGAAATATAAACATTATATTGCCCTCATTTCTGAGATATTCAAACAATATTGCCCTCATTTCTAAGTTATTCCAAGTCAGGCCCAGCACTCGAAGCCTGAAGGCCATGAAATCCCTAGAGAGAGTTATGCACAATGATTTCCACCAATCAAACGATTCCTTTTCCGATACTGCGGGACACATCCGCAGGCAATACAGACATCAAACGCAACTGCTGCCATCGCTGAATTGGGCAAGATATCAATTTCAAAGACGGATCGAGTTCTATTCCGCTTTCCAATTGACAGGGTACACTACAAACTTTGCTGTCTTATTGAGCCGTAACTTATGCTGATCTATCTTATACAGACTTCCAACCTTTCCTGACAAGTCATTTCGAGCCACTCTAGGGATGAATGCATTAACCCACTCATTCCTGCCGCATACCAAAAATTTGTGCTTAACCCATTCTTCACACTTAATAGTTTCTCTAGAAAGTGTCGTCTGCTATTCTGATACTTTTGAAAATATCTTTTGAATAAAGCAAAAATTAACAAAATATTTAAAGGAGAGTTCTTGTTTGGCTTGTGATCAACATTTCTCCTTCAAATGTTTTCAAGAAAATGTGTTTGTAAGTGAAATATTTCCAAAATCGTCAGGCCACTTTTGGCTGCTCTGAGTGTTAATGGGTTAACCTCTTCCGATGCTAAGGGTACTTTAGTCTAAAGAACAAGGTCGCAAAGATTTCTTAAAACCCTCTTAGCCCTGTCATGTTGGTATTCATTGGATAGCTCTCAATGAGTATTCTTAGATGAGTACCCATATGTCAGGGTTTTAGTCATTTTAAGGTTTTTTGCATTATTTTGTATTGTCCAAATTAGCCCCCAGCAGCATATAGGTTTAAGAAGGATTTTTTCTGGATCTATGGAGCTTTTGATATTAATAACTTTCAAATTAACAATGACTTGAACAAAACATTTCAAGAAGAATTCTTGGTAATTTTCCGAATAATAATTTTCTAATAATTTTCCTTCCCCTGCAAGGTTTCATCAAAATTGTTGGGATGCTTCTGGCCACTATGAGCATTAATGGGTGAAGTACTTAAATTAGGTAGAACCTTCCCTACCCAGTGGTTATGCATCTTGAGGAAAAATATTTGGATGACTCCATTTCATGATACATTTCCTTTTGAAGACAATTGTCTGGATCTATAGCACTTTCGAAAATAATCTCCTTTTGCAGTGTCATGGAAACAAAAAGGTGTAAATTTCAAAATGTTTGCTTGAAATTGACAATTTTGGAAATTTTTTTGGAGGAGGGGGGGGGGGGGGGGGCTGTTCTTGATGTGTGATTATTTGAAGGCTTGGGTGTCCGAACCCCCTTCTGGCATGTGCCCTGATTGAAACTCCGATCCATGAGTGGCATCGAAACACGTCATCCAGTCAGCACATGATACACTAGACGGCTCAGCCAATGGGGCACCCCTTTCTTTCCTAAAGCACTTGACAAGAAGACCTCATTTGCATATTTGGCAGACATCCTAGGTATTCCGGGGTTACTAGGGTTAAGCACATCATCCTAAATCAATTTGGCCATGCATGAAACAATAGACCCTGCGGCAACATTCCAACATTATCTAGATACCCCGGGACCGTCAGCAAGATTACCAATTATCTTGCCACAATGTGGTAAGATAGAAAAATACCGGAAAAATCTAAAATCTAAAGATGACAGCAGCTTGCCTTTAATGAAAAGTTAACACTTGTCGAAACAATAGGAGTGAAATATTCAATTTTAGTATTTTACATATGTAATATATATCCATACAGTGCCTTTGATGAAAATTTAACACTTGTCAAAACCATAGGAGTAAATTCAATTTTAGTATTTCACTTAACTTATATCCATACTGAACTTCAGGCTACCGAAGAATAAATTGGAAGCGATGTAGCATTTCAGATAAAAAGAATAATGACTTTCCTCCTTAACCCTTCGAATGCTGAGACTATTTTCAACCAAAGCACAAGGACGCAAAGATTTTTGAAAACTATCTAAACCCTGTTATGTTGGATAGCTCTTATTGAGTACTCTCATATGAGTACCCACGTGCCAGGGTGTAGTCATTTTTCAGGGTTTTTCAACTCATTTTGTATTGGCCAAATAAGCCACCAGCAACATAATGGTTAAATGCATTATTAACACCAAGTCATTTCCAAATAGCGGACTTCTCCCAAGGTATATTGTACATCATGCCCGACAGTATACCACACTTATAAAAGTCAGGGTATGCATTGTAGCCCTGCATTATTTTAACCCTTTCATACCTGGAGATTTACTTGACTAGTAGCAGTTTTGGCTGATACGGGTATGAATGGGTTAATAAGCAAAGGCATTTATCAGTTCCTGAGATATATACAACTTCATTTACTAGTAGGACCCAATGCTCCCGGATGCTGTATGCTTTACAGGGCTTTAAATCTACTTACTATAGCTTTCCAAAAACTACCTGGCAAATTCATTTCAGAATCAGAAGACCCCTGAAGGATACCACTAGGCCACCAAAGATCCAGCTTTAAACCTTAAGCTGCTGGTTGCTATTTTGCCAATACAAAATCATGCAAAAAAACTGTAAAATCCATTGAAATCCTGGCATATGGGTACTCATCTGAGAGTACTCAGCGAGAGCTAGTCAATGAATACCAACAATCTTCCCGTCCTTATGCTTTGGCTGAAAGGGCTAAGTACTTCTGAGAAAAGCTTTAGAATAGACCATGATTCCACCATGAGGCCCCTGAAGAATAGCACTAGGCCAACAAGTACGCCTCGCTAAAGATCAAGCTTTAAAGCTCACTAGATCAGCATTACTGTTACTACAGGAGACATATAAACCTTCATTTACCTGCGAATACCTGGCAATCCCGGATGCTACATGTTTTACAACGTGTTAGATTGAGTTAGCCCTCCGAAAATAACCCGGAGCAGATTCAATGCCAACGGACCTACCTCGAAACTGAAAGCTACCAACGTGTGAATAAAGGTAGAGAATATCAATTTAATAACGCTGAGAGCATCCATGCGAATAGAAATCATAAGTCAGCATCTATCTAAAGAACTGTCCTATAACTCCTATTACATAAGGCAACAGGCACTCTCATTTAAATATCAACCTGCTAATTTTGAATTAAACAAACTGTTGAGCTATAAGGAAATAATTGTGGCCATTCAAAAGGTCACAGTATAGGGAGAAACTATTATTTTAAAACACTCTGTCTCACCCATTCTCATATGACTCAAAAAGGCCAGATAAAAACACAAATAACACACACAGAGTTAGACCACTCTTCTTGAAGAAGTCCCTTAACTTTAAAGTTTGTCACCCTCGACAATTTTCATCAGATTGGGTACCCAGGGGAGAAATTCTGTTCTCATCTCAAACAAACCCGTTGATTGTTTAGTTGCAATGCACTCGTGCATTAAAATCTAAGTAATTGGTATACTTCAGGTAGAGATTAGGAATTTGGAATTTCATTTATCTTCACTACTTCTTTCTTTAACCCTTAAGCTGCTGGTGGCTAATTTGGCCAATACAAAATGATGCAAAAAAATCCTAAAAGATGACTGAAACCCTGGCTTCAGCATTGGAAGAATTAAGTTGTGACAAGGCAGTTGCACATGGTGGAGGAAACTGGAGTACCTGGGAAAATCACCGCCTAACCCAAAGTCACTGAAAACTTTCACGACTGCCCAAGACTGAATACAATCAGTGCAGTTGTGAGAGACCACAAGCAGTGAGCGACAATACCTAAGACCACTATGCCATCAGGGCAGGCCCTTACGGTAGGCATGGGTTCACACTAGCAACAGGGAATTAAGTTTAGTACACCCATTCGTTCCAATATTCCCACAGATAAGGTACCTTCAATTTCATCCTATGCAGAGAGATCATGAAATATTTATCCTGCCCGATTCGCCCACCACTCATCTGCAAGTTTTATTGGTTTTTATGACCTCACACTCACAGGGCTTTCAAGAGATTACGGCCGGGATTTTCGCATATCTCGCCCCGCGGTCTCCTGGGGTCCCCGCGAGCAAATCGAGCAAAGTATTTCCATTGCTAATATTGGGGCTCTGCATTACCGCAAACCTCAACAGCGAGAATCTGAGCTGAGGTGGAAGATGGAGTGAAGCGATTAAGCTGAATTTTCCAGGCAATTCTGAAAAACTAACGTTTTAAACAACTCTGTTGTCTCTCGCTGATTTTCTCATGAATGTGGAATTTTATTTATCGTCACTTTTTCTGCGCAGTTTTTTCAAGCTTCTTACCAATGGTGGAGGAAACCCGAGTAACTGGTGAAATCTAACCCAAAATCACTGGCCAATAATCTGATAAAATGGGTAATCTGAAGTTAACATAAACCTCGTATGAACAGTACTTCAAAGTTGACTAGATTCTAAATTTCTAAAATTCCAGCAACAGAAGTGTTGAAAAACATGTTCAGTTTATGATATGTTTAGGCAAGAATAGCTGAAGTTAATGAATAAATTAAAAGACAATATATTTAGCCATGTCATATCAAGCAGTTAAGATGTCTATGATGCCTACAATAATAACATGATGCCATTGATTTCCCAGTATCGCCCTAGGTCATAACTGTAGTACATCATTAAGATATGCACCAAGATAAGAAGTCAGATATGCAGTTATCAATGACCATTTCTCCCTCCCTCCCCGGGTCTGCTCTCATGGCTTAGCATCTAATGCATAGCAATCAACTCTACCTCCCAGTCTCCTAAGGTCTACCCCATTGGTCTAGCAATATTATGCATTGCAATCAGCAATAGCCATCTTTCTCCTAGGGTCTGCCCCAATGGCTGAGTAGTCTCATGAATTGCAATCAGCAATAGTCATTTCTCCTACTAAGGGCCTGCCCCAATGGCTGAGCAATCTAATGCATTGCAATCAGCAATAGTCATCCCTCCCTCCTAAGGTCTGCCCCAGTGGCTGAGCAGTCTAATGCATTGCAATCAGCAATAGTCATCCCTCCCTCTTAGGGTCTGTCCCAATGGCTGAGCAGTCTAATGTATTGCAATCAGCAAAAGCCATCTCTCCTTCCTAGGGCCTGCCCGAATGGCTGAGCAGTCTAATGCATTGCAATCAACAATAGTCATCCCTCCCTCCTAAGGTCTGCCCCAGTGGCTGAGCAGTCTAATGCATTGCAATCAACAATAACCATCTTTCCCTCCTAAGGTCTGCCCCAGTGGCTGAGCAATCTAATGCATTGCAATCAGCAACAGCCATTTCTCCTTCCTAGGGTCTACCCCAATGGTCAAGCAATCTAATGCATTGCAATCAACAATAGTCATTTCTCCTACTAAGGGCCTGCCCCAATGGCTGAGAAATCAAATGCATTGCAATCAGCAATATAGCCATCCCTCCCTCTTAGGGTCTGCCCCAATGGCTGAGCAATCTAATGCATTGCAATCAGCAATATAGCCATCCCTCCCTCTTAGGGTCTGCCCCAATGGCTGAGAAATCTAATGCATTGCAATCAGCAATATAGCCATCCCTCCCTCTTACGGCCTGCCCCAATGGCTGAGCAATCTAATGCATTGCAATCAGAAATAACCATCCCTCCCTCCTAAGGTCTGCCCCAATATTGCATTGCAATCAGCAGAAGCCATCTCTCCTTCCTAGGGCCTGCCCCAATAGCTAAGCAATCTAATGCATTGCAATCAGCAAAAGCCATCACTTCCTGGATGTTTTCTGATATTTTAGACCTTAATGGTAAGTCCTGAAAGTAACAATCTAATCCACTCCAGGTATATCATTTTAAAAAGTACTTGGCATTCTTTTTTAAATTGTCCACTGCATGGTATAATATTTTCAAAAATAAAATGAGAATTGTGTGGACCTTTTGGTCACTTCAAGGATGAAAAGGGTTTAAAATGGTAGTGCTTTCCACACTCATCACATTGCGTCTCACTCATTCGTATCCAGAACCCCTACGAGCGGCCTGGATCGATCTAAATCATGCAGCTCACTGATTGAAACGGGATTAAGGGTATCAGATGCTCACTGTATCAGGTTCTCAATGGAATGTGTTCTTTTCAAGGGAAGGTCAGGGCTTTTCTGCAATAGACGTGTGTCTTCAGGGCAAATTAATTAGATAGTAAGACGATCCTCTATACAAAAATCAATAGTCTATGGATTGCAAAAACCATATAGCTGTCAAGTAAAATCTGGAATTGCATTTACTATTAAATTTTAGAGCAATCTAGGCTAAATCGTGGCAAACCCTTTTGGGAGTGTGTGGGGTAAAAAGGTGGACTAAAGCATTAGCAATTTTCTAACAATTCACAAGGGATTTAATCTTAAACCATTTGCACTGATGACTTTCAATAAAGTGCCCACATTCAATTCCTACACTAAATGCAGGGGCAGCCCGGGCATAAAAATTGACCACACGCTCGTTTGCCACCGACTATCCTGGGCATGGATACATGGACGACCTCATAACTGAACGTAACTTTGAATCACAAGCTATTGGTCAAGCCAGCAAGGTCATTGATGTGCTAGGCTTGTTTGTTTTATATGTTATCCATGGGTGTTTATACAACCAGGTACTGGCAGATGTCCAGTTGACTGGCGCAGGAATTATATGTCTGTACTGTAACAGATGTAATGATGCCAAATATTGTGCAGCTTGGACAAAGGGGCTGCCCCTTCTGACTGGTCACATTCTCTATATAAGATCAGCCAACCGTGTAGCATGTCTAACATGAATAGCATCTCTGGGATGTCCTATTTTTAAAGGGAGGCCACAATATACTAAGATTACAACTTTAACTATGTATTCACTTATTTAAATCAGGCATAAAGTTCATATACAATGTTAGAAAAATTATATTGAGATGAAAAGAAATGAATTACATGTTTGAAATTGACATTTAAAGAAATTCCTCCAAAAAGATTTTCCGTGTCCTGAATGGTAATCTTTGAGGGTTTGTGAGTCCAATTGCCGCCCAGACACCCTTCTGACTGACTAGTCTATGGTAAAATTATACCGTCACCTCCATAGGTTATTGGTGATAAAAGCCATGTAAGGATATTTATTGGGGCATTTTCTATTCCATAAAGCACGCGTGAAAATGACACAAGCCGCTGGGAAAGATGAATGTTGTTATGGCGGCATCATGTGACCTTTCCCGGACACTTAATACACCTACAAGGGGAAAGATGCTGTTTCCAAGGCAACCATCTGACATTACTGCATAATTAACTAAGGAACCCTGTCAAAACTGTCTGGAGCCTCTCAGTTATTGTTGCATTTTATCATGGTTGATTTAGCACCACTGAAATAATCATTCATGAGAGGGAATAAGATGTTATTGCTGTAGTTATACCCTTCCATTCCTTGTTCTCAGTGGCCAAAAACATATTGCCAATTTTCGTAATATTTTTTTCAAGAAATCATTTTTAGAAAAAATATGGAGAGGAATTGACAAAAAATCAATTTACATATCTCCTTCATATACTTACTAAAAAACAAGTTATTTCTCAATCCTGGGATTACTTTCTAAAGAAGAGAATGAAATTTTGCACTTTGATAATCATCACTTTTTCTGCCATATCAAGGCTTATTCATGACTAGCCAGATGTATGTGGAGGAGGAAACGGAGTATCTGACGAAAACCACAGCCTAACCCGAAGTCACTGTCAATTTTCTCACATACCCAGGCTGGGATTCGGGAACTGGTGAGAGAGAGCCAGCAGTCAGTGGCAATGCCTTATACAACTCAGCAATCAGGACAGACCCTAAGTACAATAGATCGATATAATTATTTTTAAGGGTATCTGAAGGCATAAAAGGTTTAAAGCAACCCGATCACCCTTCAAGACCCTCTCAGCAGGATTAGGTTCAACATCTTTTAATCCAATGCTTAACCCTTCTAATACTGAGGCTACTTTCATCTAAAGCACAAGGGCGCAAATATTTTTGAAAATCATCTAAACCCTATCATGTTGGTACTCATTGGATAGCTCTCACTGAGTTCCCTCAGATGAATACCCATATGCCAGGGTTTCAGTCATTTTACAGGAATTTTGCATCATTTTGCATTGGCAAAATTAGCCACCACCAGCATCAAGGTCAATACATTGTGCCAATTTCCAACTCATTTCCAACGAACTGACTGTTCAGTACAGTACTGGTCTAGGCAATAAAAATCCTGCCAAGAATGACAAAATGGGTGAATAATGCTCAATATAATTTCTGGATATTGGCATATTTGAAGAGTCTGAGAGATACGCCAGACAATTGTTGTACGGACAATACATGCTCGGCGTCGAGATCTTCCGATGGCGCATCAAAGAAACATGCCTGAGGATGTCCTATCAATGAGCAACAGAACAGGATATTACTCTGCTGCCCTTTGAGAAGTCTGTGAAATTGGATTGCATTCATTTGTTCGTTCATTCATTCATTCTTTCGTTCATTCATTCATTCATTCGTTTGTTTGTCGCTTCTTGTGCCCTTGATGGCTGAATTAGGACTCAGTCAGTAGTAAACTGCAGAACCACATTATACTGCCACTTAACTTAACACAGTCACACTCAGAGTTCCACTAGAAAGTATTGTCTGCTACACTCAAACTTTTGTAAATAACACAAAAAAAAAGAATGAGTTCACAAAATATGTGAAGGAGAGTTGTTGTTTGGCTTCTGTTGAACATTTCTCCTTCAAATATTTCTCCAAAAAATGCTTTGGTAGAAAAATATTATCAAATTTGTCAGGCCTACACTGGCTTCTCTAAGTGTGAATGGGTCTTTGGGGAAATATCCATAATGGACATCATGTGGATTTTTGTTACTATTTATGACCACACTTTTATGCCTTTCTGGGCTGACTCTTGTACCTGCAACTGCTTTAGAGCCAGGTGGACCACCGTGGCCTCTTAACCATTTCAATGCTGTCAGAGACTACTTTCATCCAAAGCACAAGATGCAAAGATTTTTGAAAAAAATCTAAATCCTCACATGTTGGTATTCATTAGATAGCTCTCGATGAGTACTCTCAGATGGGTACCAATTTGCCAGGGTTTCAATCATTTTTCATGTTTTTTGCATCATTTTGTATTGACAAAATTTTAAAATATGCATAATGGGGAGATTCATTTAGGGAAATATCTATAATGGACATTATCTGGATTTTTGTTACTATTTATCGCCTTTTTTCTGCCTTTCTAGGCTCACAGCTTCTCTTGTACCTGCCACTGTTTTGGAGCAATGAGGACCATCCTGACCTCTTTTTTTTATAATTTATTGCTCCATAAACATGCAAAACAGTGTTAACAAATAGTTGTATATGAAAAAACAGTAATTTCTTTTTTCTTTTAAGCAATAAATATACATAGTACATATAAATTGAAAAAATATATCACCATCCTGACCTCTTACTGTCGATCAACACCGGCCACTAGTGCATGTTAACAATACTACAGCATGCTACAGATCTCATTGACCCTTCCAATGCTCAGGCTAATTTCATCCAAAAAACAAGGATGCAATGATTTTGAAAAACATCTAAATCCTCACATGTTGGTATTCATTAGATAGCTATTGCAGAGTACTGTCGGATGGGTAGCCATATGTTATGGTTTCAGTCATTTTTCAGCTTTTCTAAGTCATTTTGTAATGGCCAAATTAGCCACCAGCGGAATATTTCTGAGGGAAAAAATATCAATCTGAAGTCAAACTATAATCTCTTTTATATTTTTGGAGGGTATGCTCATTCTCTGATGAGTACCCATATGCTGGGGTTTCAGTAATTTTTTCAGCTTCTTTGCGTCATTTTGTAATGAAAAAAATGGTCATCACCAAAATAAGGGATATTGATAACTATAATTCTCTACTTTTCTATGCTCACAGCTTTTCTTGTACCTGCCACTGTTTTGGAGCCATGAGGACGACCATCGTGGCCTCTTACTGGCGATCAGCGAGGGCCACTAATGCATGTTGACAATACTACAGCATACTGCAGATCTCATTAGGTAGTAGCAGCAATAGCAGTCATGTGAGGACACCGTGGCCACCCGCGCTTCTGCTGCAGTGCAGGAAACGTGGCAACATAGTCTTAGCCAGCAGGACTAAGACTTTTAGACATCCAAACCCTAAAACATCACCTGTTAGAGCACACAAATTTTATTGAGTAATTTCTGAAAATGTCAATTTCAAGCATATATTTGAATTTTTTCCACCTCAATATAAAAGATATCTTGCCTTATTTCAATAAGTATGAGCATGTTTATGTCTGAAATCTCAGTATACTATGGTCTCCCTTGAAAATTACGTTTGCGAAAAGTTCTACTTGGAACAATATGTAATTGATCTGGCAATTTCTACTCTACCCTAAGTCTGACATTATTGCAGGACTTGAATATTCTTATTGTAGTCTAACATTACAGGATTTGAAAACCCTACTTGAAGTCCGTCAATAAAACAGGCTTGAATATCCTAATTGAAGTCTGATGTTATAACAGGGCTTGAATAATCTTATTGTAGTCTAACATAACAGGGTTTGAGAACCCTACTTATAAGTCTGGCAATAAAACAGCGTTTTTAAACCCTACTTGAAATATGACATTATAACAGGGCTTCAAAACCCTATCTGAAGTCTGATGTTATTGCAGGGCTTGAATATTTGTATTGTAGTCTTGAAATATGACATTATAAGAGGGCTTGAAAACCCTACTTGAAGTCTAACATTATAAGAGGGCTTGAAAACCCTACTTGAAGTATAACATTAGAACAGAGCTTGAAAACCCTACTTGAAGTATGACATTATAAGAGGGCTTGAAAACCCTACATGAAGTCTAACATTATAACAGGGCTTGAAAGCCTACTCGAAGCATGACATTATAACAGGGCTTGAAAACCCTACTCAAAGTATGACATTATTATAAGAATTGAAACCCTAGTTAGAACTTAGCATAACAATAGGTTAATCCTACCCAAGTCTGACATAACTGAAAGGGAGGAAAAACTACTTCATACCTGAAATGATATCAGGGCTTCAAACCCATACTTGGAAGTCTGACATAATAATATGAGTTGAAAACTTAACTTGATGCCTGAAATAACAACAGGGCTTGAAACCCATGTATAGGAAATCTTGTAAATGACCTAAGATTATCTGATATTGCCTAGTACATATCCATAGCTATAATAAAACATACTGAGGGAAAAATAGAGGGAAACAGAATAAAGAAACCCTGGCAGAATAATATCTAATGTGTAGGAGCCGTTGTCAATAATGTTCACTAAAGATATTGCCTAGTACATATCTATGGCTATAGTAAAATATACTGCGGGAAAAAAGAGGGGAATGAATAAAATAAATCATTGTAAAATAACATCTAACAAGTAGGATATCTTGTCAATAAATGTTAACTACTTATAACATCAGATGTGTCGGAAATCTTGTAAATAGCCTAAGATTATCTGATATTGCCTAGTACATAGCTATGGCAATAGTATAACATATTGAGGGAAAATAGAGGGGAACAGATAAGAGAAATCTTCATAAAATAATATCCAACAAGTGAGAAATATTGTCAATAAATGTTCACTACTACAGAATGTTCACTAACATCAGATGTATAGGAAATCTTGTAACTAACCTAAGATCATCAAATATTGCCTGGCTAGTACACCTATGGCTGCTCTAGTAAAACATACTGAGGAAAGATAGAGGGAAACAGATAAGAGCAATCCTCGCAGAGTATTATCTAACAAGTAGGAGATATTGTCAATGAATGTCCACTACTAATAACATCATATGTGTAAGAAATCTAAGATTATCTGATACTGCCTAGTACATACCTATAGCTATAGTAAAACATACTGAGGATAAAAACAGATAAAAGATTTCCTTCCGAAATAATATCTAACAAGTAGAAGATATTGTCAATAAATGTTCACTACTAATAACATTAGAAGTGTCGGAAATATTGTAAATAACCTAAGATTATCTGATATTATATTGCCTAGTACATACTTATGGCTATAGTAAAACATACTATACTGAGGGAAAAACAGATAAAAGGATTCTCCCGAAATAATATCTACCAAGTAGGAGATATTGTCAATAAATCTACAGCAGGGCCAGAAGTCAGATAATTACACATTATCCTCTCTGTGCAAACAAGATCCATCTCTCGCACGAGAAACCTACCTCACATCAGTACCTAGTACATATCTATGGCCATACTAAAACATACTGAGGGAAAATAGAGGGGAAAAGATAAAAGAAATCATAGCGAAATAATATCTAACAAGTAGGAGATACTGTCGATAAATCTACGGCAGAGCCAGAAGTCAGATAATTACACGTTATCCTCTCTGTCCAAACAAGATCAATCTCTCGCACGAGAAACCTACCTCACATCACACGAGAGCTCCAGGCGGCCCCACCGCTACGACGCCGACAACGTGATGTGATGTAAAGCCGCATCAATACCTACATGCTCAAGACGGTATAAATCACAGCTCCGATCCCGCCCGTCAGCTCGCTAGCCACGCGGAACCACCAACTGCAGCCGATGCTGCAACCGCACAAATCTTATACGAGAATTTGATCGGCTGCTGTTTCTGCTATCGTGGCTGCATCAGTATACTATGGAGAATATAGAGAGAGATGCTGCCGCTGCACAAATCTTATACGAGAATTTGATCGGCTACCGCTAGCTGCTATCGTGGCTAGATCGGTATACTATGGAGAATATATAGAGGGTAGTTCCGATCGTCAACGATGGCACAAATCTTATATGAGAATTGGATAGGCTAATGCTAGTATCATGGCTGGATGGGTATACTATGGAGAATATATATAGAGAGAGTAGTTCCGATCATCACCGATAGCAACCGCATCCAGACTGTGTCCTTGCTCAGGCTTTTTGTCGATTCCCCCAGCTTTTTTACATATTGCAGGGAATAAGCCTTGATTTGAGTATCTTTAAGGTAACATGCGTGGCTAGATCAGTATACCATGGAGAATATATAAAGTAATTCTGATCGTCACCGATGGCAACCGCATCCAGGTCTCAGCGAAGACAGCGTCCTTGCTTAGGTTTTCTCGATCTCCCACGTGTTTTACGTACTGCAGGGAATAAGCCCTGATTTGAGTATCATTAACCTATTAATGCTCACAGTGGCCAAAAGCAGCCTGACAATTTTGATGAAATTTTACTGGCAGAAGCATAGTTAGGTAAATATTTGATGGAGAAATGTTGATGAAAACATTACCAACAACTCTCCTTCAAATATTTTGTAAAATCAATCTCAATTGCAAAGATATTGTGAAAAGTATCATAGTTCCAGAAGACAAAAAAACACGAAAAATTACTGAAACCCTGGCAAATGGGTACTCATCTGAGAGTACTCGTCGAGAGCTTTCAAATGAATACCAAGACAAAAGGGTTTCAATGTTTTTTCAAGAATCTTGCATTCTTGTGCTTACGACGAAAGTAGTCTCAGCAGTTTAAGGGTTAAGGTAGCATGCCCACTGCTGCACTACTATACATGCCTATAGGCAGTTAAGCCGGCCTCTCGTTTCTCTGCCGGAATCTCCAAGGAGAAGGCAGGTTTTACCCACAATGCACCAGCCCTTGTCACCATCATCATCATCCCCCTCTTAGAGCTGCCGACTACATCAGTATTGTTCGGAAATATTGAAAATGCACCTTTCGCTGAAGATTACCGGTAATCAATAAAACAACTGTAATCTTAGAAGTTGGGACATCTTCTCTGTCTTGAAAATGCAAATCTAATAAACTGAATTGCAGTAATCAAATCTTAGGCCTTCTCGTATAACTTTATTACCTGACAACTATAGTATGCTAACCGTAGCTATATTGCAAGAAACAGGAGTATCCATAGCTCTGTAACTTCTTCAATATTGCTAGAAATGCCTCATAAAGGCTGGTGTTTTTTCAACCTTTTCATGCTGAGAGAATCCATCATAAACTATTATTTGGATATATGGCACTTTCTTAATCACCCGTGGGAAAAGCATGAATGTCCCACATATGTATATATATATATATATATATATATATATATATATATATATATATATATATATATATATATATATATATATATATATATATATGTATATATATATATATATATATATATATATATATATATATATATATATATATATATATATATATATATATATATATATATATACAGTCAAACTTGCCTCAACGACCACTTCTCTTAAACGACCACTTGCCTTGAACGACAGTTTCAAATCCCCCCAAGGCTATTCCCTGTATATTTTACCTTGATTAAGCGACCACTTGCTTGACGCGACCAATGGCCATGAAATTTTATCCCTACGAGTAAATGGTCCTTTATTCAACAGCCACTTGAATGCCTAGACGCCTTGTATATTGGAAAGGGCACAATAAAATAATGAAATAATCGGTAAAATTTGAAAGTATATCATTTCTGAGGGTCCTCAATTAATGATATAGTTCAACTATTATTTTTTCTGAATTGTTTATTCTTAAAATGTTAATGAAGAAATTTCAACAAACGCAGATAAACATAACAACCTCAATAATTCCAGATCATTGTTGGAAATTCTGTTTTTTCATAACATCGCTCAAACCCTTAACCCCTTCTTAAGAGACCACCTCTTTAAAAGACCACTTTTGACATTACCCTTGAGCGGTCGCTTAATAGAAGTTTGACTGTATATATATATATATATATATATATATATAGATATAGATATATAGATATAGATATAGATATAGATATAGATATATATATATATATATACACACACACATACATATACTTATATATATTTTAGATAAATAATGTTGCCAAATTTTTCAATGGGCTATTTCTGCTATTTCCATCAAAAAAGCAAATATTGTCTTGATAAATGAACAATACTCTCCAAGATAATTCTGTTTCTTAAGAAGATGTTCCAGCTTAAAGGATGACATCTTTATCTCATTAAGCCATAGAGTAGAGGAATGAATAATATCGCCATTAGACGCCATTACAGTCCTTCGCCTCCCTACGCTTCAATAAGCAGATATTCGATCAGTAATTCCCTATAGAGGATTCGCAAGGATGTCATTGACCCCCTAAGCTCTGCAATGGCCTGAAATCAGCCTAACGATTTTGACGATATCTCTAACCCATTAATACTTAAGAATTTAACTCTTGAAATAGTTGTCTTGATCTTTGATACATTTTTTCAATAACTTTAAAATGAAGAATTATTTTACAAAATGTTTGAAAAAGAATTGTTGGTAATGGTCAGATGAACATTGCTCTTTAAAACATTTTACCAAATATGCTTTTGGCTGAAAAATTTCATTAAAGATTTTAAGCTACTGGCCGTTAATGGGTTAACCCATCAATGCACACAGCAGCCAAAAAGCAGTCTGACAAATTTGATTAAAGCTTTTATATGAAAGAAGAGTATATATATACATATACATCTAATTATGCGACAAAAGGTTTATTTTGACCAAATTCTAAACATTTAGTGGTGCTTAAGGGAGTGTTATCTCTGAACAACCCACCACATTTCCCTCTTCATCTAAATACAGACATGACAGGATTTGTTAGATGTAGGACTGAAAAATCAATAAATAATTCAAGTTTGGGATTTCGTGGTTGACTTCATATGGATATTTCCCGCTGATATTCCTTCTGACAAATGATTCCTGATTGCTCTTTGACAATGCTCCTCCATGTGCATAACTTTCACATTTAGTTCCATAAACCACTGAACTAAAATGCAGGGCTCAAAATTCAAAAGCTACTTGAATGTGTTGTGTATAGAAACAAGTACATCTTTGGGCTCCAGGGCTCGAAATTAAGGTTTTATCCAGAGAGCTCGATTGCATCTTCAAAAGCTACCTAAAGGTTTTGTGTATAGAAACCAGCACATCTTTTGGCGTCCAGCAGAAATTTGAGGGAGCCGCAGGAGAATTCAAGGGAGCTCTGGGCTCCAGCTAATTTCGAGCCCTGAAATGCGACTGGGAGCAGCAAGGCATTACAGGATATTGCTAACAAAATGTCAGGTTACCTTTAGGAATTTATGGCTAATCCATCTCAACTACAGCGTCTTCAGTTGGTCAGGTACACAAGCAAGTTTCCAAAAACATCTGGACTCTTAAGGTTTCCTGAAGAGCCAAGGTTTTCTTACGAATGAGACAAGGTTTTCCTTAATTCTATCCTTAACTCATTCATGCCTGTAGTGCCCAAAGATGCCAAACTATTAATGGTGCCTTCAGCATGCAGGGGTTAGCCCATTAATTCTTAGAATGTCTGAGTTGCTCCCGAAAGTGTCGTCTGGATCTACGACACTTTAGACAATAACTTTAAAATTGGGAACGGTTTTACAAAATATTTGAAGGAGAGTTTTAGGTAATGTTCTGTTCAATATTTTTTCACCCAAATATTTTACTGAATTTGCTTTTGCCTGCAAAATATCATCAAAATCATCAGGCTGCCTTTCGCCATTGCTGTGAGCGTTAATGGGTTAAACGAGTGACAGAATGGAGCCGTCCAATCAGATTGGAGGATTACTGGATCAGCGATTCTTCATCACCTCCTACGCGACTCGGCTTTTCAAGACTGTTTACTACTGCTCACGGTGAGCCCTGTCATGTTCCGGGCTAATTTGTTGTGGATAACACACCCTGCTGAACAGACACTGATTTCCTATTGTTCTTCTATTGTTCTCTATTGTTTCCTATTGTTCTCTGTCATCAATTTAGTATGATACAGGAATGTACACTGATTTTCTATTGTTCTTCTATTGTTCCCAATGCTCCTATTGTTTCCTATGTTTTCCTATTGTTTTTTTTTCTATTGTTACCAATGCTCCTATTGTACCCTAGTTTTCTATTGTCTTTTTATTGTTCCCAATGCTCCTCGTGTTCCCTATTGTTGTCTATCATTAATTTAGCATGATAAAGGGATATTCTTTCAGTATACAAAATGATGTAGGGGTTGAGATATATACAGAAATCCCCCCCCCCCCCCCAAAAAAAAGTAATAGATATAAAGGAGTATTTCCTAAAAGAAATATGGTAACCATTACAACTGTAACAGATATACAGGATTTAACATATAGCCTAATAAGAAAACACAATTTCAAACAGCCATCTGAAGCTTTTTTTTTTTTGAAATAACAGTAATAAGTGAGCGCTATTTTTTTACCCATTGAATGTCCCTTTCTATAGAACAATACATTATTACCATTGTTACAACTATGCATTGATGTATTTCCCTTTTAATTGTTTGAACAGCTCCCCTCTCATATTCTTTAGATCAAACCAAAGAATTCCGATAATGACATATCTCTCATTTTCACCTTTTTTGGCGCCTGCATTGTTGTATCTATATAGACTATTGCATAGACACTTTCCTTTAATTTCTTGCTATTCTCTTCCTGTCTAATACCATTCTGTATCACTTCCAAGGGTGTTACAAAAAATTCTTCACATTGATTCTCAAAATAGAACCAAATAGTAAAGAATAATCACTACTGCTTTCCATCGCGTAGTAAAAAAGTTCAGTTTATCCTCTCTAACTAATGACTAGCCAGTTGTTAAAAGTGGAGAAAAGAATTCCTACATTCTGTTTCATTTCAAAACATTTTGGGATGACAATTTTCTATAACCATCTCTGCAACAAAATTATGAAAAAGATTCTTTTACCTTATTCCTGATGTCCCATTAGACAGCCTTTACCTCATTCCTCTTGATTTGTTCGGAAATTGTTTGTAACGTTTCCGCAGAGTGACCTCTCTTGTGCATTCCATCATTTAAATATTCCATCAGTTGCATATTCATCGATTTAAAAACCACTTTAACCAATCATGCATTCACAGGATTAAACCATGGGTGTTATCAATGATACAATTATACAAACAAGTAATTCACAAATGTTATTTGTATGTTGGAGAAAAAAAGCTGTCTGAAACGCATTAATTGTGCATAAGTGATTCTCTCAAATGCAAAATGCATAGCATTTTCAGTAAAGCACTTACGTAAAGAGATGCACATCATTCTATAAGAAGCAAGACAAGTCTCATTTCTTTAAGGGTATGTACCCAAATGCAGGGGTAGGGATAAGCAATGGGTGTATATGGTCTTGAACCAACATCCCATGAAGGCTTAAAACTGTCAAATTCAATTGAATCAGAATTTCGGAATTTCAATTTTTGTCACTTTTTCTGCCATATTGTGGTTAAGCAAGTTGTCAGTGGTGGAGTAAACGAGAATACCTGCAGAACCACCGGCTAACTACACGTCACAGGCAACTTTCTTACATGCCCTGGCTGGGATTCGAAAATGTACATGCACTCTTAATAACCACATGTTCAAGATAATAGCAGCCTCTGCCAAGTTTTGTAATGTTCGCAAGGTGTATAACTTTTCACACCTTTTCAGCATTTTTATTTTTTTCAAAATGAATTATAAATATGTCAAGGAATGACCTTAAGGCCTATAACCATTATTAGTGGATGTGACACATATCAGGGTCAAACACGTAAGTTAGCTATGAAATGTCACATACAGCAAACAACATAAAACCCAGTAAAAAAATCAGTAACCCATTCATGCCTGTAGTAGTCAAAACCGCCTGGCTATCTTGGTGATATCTCTCAAACAATTACAATTTTCAGAATATATTTGAAGGAGAATTGTGCTTCAGAACTCTATCTACAACTTTCCTTCAAATATTTTGCAAATTTATGTCTAATTCTCAAGTTATTCTCGAAGATACCACAGGTCCAGACGACACCTGTCAAGATCTCCAGGAATGAACAGGGTTAACCTGTTCATGCTCAGAATGCCTCATGAGAAGTGTCGTCTGGATCTATGGTATTTTTGAAAATAACTTCGGAACAAACTCTAAATTTCCAAAATATCTGAATAAGAGTTGTTGGTTGGCTTAAGCTTAACATTTCTCCTTCAATATTTTTTAAAAAGATGCTTTTGTTTAAAAGATATTGACAAAATAGTCAGGCTTATGACATGAGCAGGTTCTGACCGATCATATCTCCGGTTCAGCCATGCTCAACAAGATATTATAGTCTTCAGTGTGAAAACAACAATGCTTCAAAATTTTATAAATCTGGATGATATGGTGAAGTCCTAATGTCCTATTTCAAAAATGTTTGCTATGTTAACAAAATCAGAGGTATATTATTTGGGTTAAAGTAAAAAAAAACATTCCGAGAAGTTACACATAAGTTAATGTTTGAATTGATTTAACTGAAATCCATTTTGCATATTTCATAACTTACTGCAAACAATTTTCATGTATTGCGTTACATCTTTTGAAGTGATTTAACAGAAAACTGTTTCCCATATTCTATAATCGCAAACAATTTTCCTGTATTGTGTTAAATCTTTTGAATTGATTAAACTTTTTAAATTAAACTATTTTATAAATGCAAAAAAAAAAAATTCTGTATTATGTTACATCTTTTGAAATCTTGTTTTATTTTGTATAATAGTTTGGTCACCATACCATCCAGATTCTGAATCAGGGATTCAAACAAGGGTTCTACAAAACACAACTTCCTATGGTGAAAACTTGTCAATCCAAATCCTGCAATCATATATGCTCATCGAAAAAAAAAATACTATCCAAAATCTATTTTTTTTTGCTTGCTTGGGAATGTTATGTAAGGAAACATGTCAATAACAAGGTAGTGAGATTAATTACATATCCTAATAACTGGAGAGGGGATAAGAAATATATGCCACGCCAGAAACCAACGCCATTCCTGAAACATGTCAACAACGAGGTAGTGAGATAAAGCATGTATCCTAACAACTGGAGGGGGGATAAGGAATATATGCCACGCCAGAAACCAACGCCATTCCTGAAACATGTCAACAACGAGGTAGTGAGATAAAGCATGTATCCTAACAACTGGAGGGGGGATAAGGAATATATGCCACGCCAGAAATCAACGCCATTCCTGAGGAGTCAACATGCTCAATTACCCGTATGGGCGTGGTGGGCGGAGTCATCTCGCTCGGGTGAAGGCCCAGATCACAATGATGGGCGCGTGGGCGGGCCTAAAATGGAAAGACATGGATGGCGGCATGATACATAGTCGTAGCGCCCAATGCATCAACAAATAGAACACAACTTCAAGAAACCTGATTTCTTTTGGAAATAGTCGTTTCTAAAACATTTTGGAAATGTCAGAACATAGCACAAAGAAAGTCATTTTTGCAACAATGTAATATTTCTCTATCATTAGAACAGGACTAAACGAAACCCAATTACAGATTAATAAGACATTTGGAAAGAGTATTTTGTAGTTTTGAATCTGCTATCACTATCTCTGGTATTATTCAATTTTTTCAATTTAAAAAATATAAATACATGACTTAAGTCAAACATGCAATATTCTAAACCAGATGTTTCTGAACGAACTCGAGCCACTATCTAAGAGGGTTTAGATTACTTAGAATATTCAGAAACGCAACTCTCAGATAGAGATCCATGTTTGACTGTTTTGTTAATAAGATTTAGTAGTGCATCAAATTATAAATGCTTTCGAATATATCAAATCTATTTTGATTACTTAGAACACTAAGAAATGCAATTCATAGGAAAAAAATCCTTGTTTGACTGTTTTGTCAATAAGATTTAGTAGTGCATCAAAAAGTACAAAACTCCACACAGTGAGTCTAAGTCTTCCTACTTCTAGGTGCTAGAAAACCCTACCAACAGGGGTAGTAATAACAATAATGCAAATAAATAACCTGATTTTCAAATCCATTACCAATGTGTGTTCTCAGAGTACATTGGTGACAAAGGTAGACATACCAAAAATGATCCCGAACCCCCCATTAGATGGTTATCCTACATTTTGTACTTCTGCATGAATTCTGCCATCCACTCATTTTGTGGCAAATGTAAGATATAATTTTTTTCTTCTAATTCCCATTTATTAAGGATGGTCAGAAATGATGGAATTATCCAGTAACAAAAAGAAATGGATACCAGTTCATATCACACATCCAACAAATCCTTCTCCTTCCCCCCCAACAAATATATATACACAAATATATATATATATATATATATATACATATATATATATATATATATATATATATATATATATATATATATATATATATTTATAATATATATATTATATATATATATATATATATATATATATATATATACATATATATATATATATATATATACATATATTTATATATATATATATATAAACATATATATATGTATATATATATATATATATATATATATATATATATATATATATATATATATATATATATATATATATATATATATATATATATATATATATATATATATATATATATATACAGGGCTCAACATTAAGAAAACACTTCATTAGCCCAACAGGGCTAGTTACCGTAACTTTTACTAGCCCTAAAATACTTTTGCTAGCCCTGATTTGACAATTTATTTCAGATATGGTGATTTTGGTTGATAACATAGCCTCTTTTGATAACATGAAAAGAAAACAGTGTATTGTGTTGAATTGAGTTTTATTATCATCCAGGTATGCAGAGCCAGAGGAGGGCTTCATTTTTTTTTAAGTGCTGATATTCTAATTCTATCTAGCCCCTCAGGGCTACTCACAGGTAGAATTTACTAGCCCTGACTTTCAATAACTAGCCCGGGGCTACAGGGCTAACCTTAATGTCGAGCCCTGATATAGATATATATATATATATATATATATATATATATATATATATATATATATATATATATATATATATATATATATATATATATATATATATATATATATCTCTTGTGGTGAGAAACACTCATTCAATATAATTTCAAAACTTGCAATTGCATCCAGACACATTCATATTCAACAATATAACAGGTGCAACCAAACACAAAATATCGAAAATTTCAATGAAACTCAATTAAATTTTCTGCAACAAACTCTCTATTATTCCCCTAATTAGCCTTTCATCAGGTCTCCATCATCTACCTGTAAAAACACCTGCCGCTGTCTACAAGCAAAGCCTCATAGCTGTTAGTCAGCTGCTCAACTTCCATGCAGGGGATCTAGCACAAGGGGAAGGCTGCTTTGACTGTTCAATATAGTTTCAGGAGTTTTAATACTGATTATTCATGCTGTTAGTTCACCAAAATATCCTTTAATCAATACAAATAACATGCTGTCAAATATTTATTTAAAGGTATTTGTTTTAAATTTGAAATTTTCAAATTTCAAATTCTATTTAAAAAAGTTGATATCTCCATTTTTTA
>OZ012691.1:39555033-39645033 GCA_963942565.1 Maea johnstoni | reverse complement strand
TCAATAAGCATGTGCAGAAAAAGAAAGGGGTGGGGTGGGGTAAGGTGACTGTCAAAGTGTGCGTTCAAAACTGCAAAATTGTGCGAATGTAAAATTCAACTACGAAGGACATAAATACTGATCTAATAAACGTTCCTGACTGAACTGAGAATTTCTGTCTGCCACACTGCAAAAGTGAAATAATTGTTGGGCTATTTACAGCCAAAAGACTTCTTAACTATAAGCCTAAATATGATGTTCATTTCATGTAAATTTATTGAAAAAAAAGTAGTCATTTAGGTATCGTTTCATACTTTTTCTCAAGATAAATCTAAGTGAATCTATTCCAGGTTTCCAGATACTAAATACATAAATGTATACTTTTGTATTTGTTATCTATGTTGCGGTCGTGCCTGACCTGTTGAAGTGTGAATAAAAATGATTTAAAATTTCTAAAAATGTTTCCTGATAATTTGTATAAACGTCAGAGAACACTTCATAGGACAGAGGGGTCAAGTAACTGACACTTCAAAGGCAAGTGGGGTGTTAGGCATTTGTGGGTATTAAAGGGAGAAAAGTGGGTTCATTGGGTGGGTGGGTGTTCGAGAGTGAGGAGGGAGGGTGTAAACCGGAGTATGCAAATCATAAAACAAGTGAGAAGCAAATTTCTTTTGTGGAAGGAAGACCCGAAAAAAGTAAAAAGTCACTATGATCTTACTACGTAATAAGAATAAGATATCCCATGATGCACCATCACCATAACGACAGTCACAACAAACTACCAAGTAAGAAGTAGTAGTTATCAGTACCTACTAGGACGATGAACAAAAATCATGTAGCTGACACCATCACCTTGGCAATCTGCCAATAAAGTAAAAGAATGTAAAGAATGCACCGTCATGCTGCATGTACCTTATTGCTTAAGGAGGTGACGCCAAGTCTTACCCGACCGCGCGAAATCGACGACGTCGTTGACGAAATCGACGAGATGGATTCCTGGCTGGCGCTGCGATCCCGCGAGAGGTTCGTGCCGAGTCGGGCGAGCGTGGGTGCCCGTGGGGTCTTGTTCATCTTGCTGGCACTAGGGGGCGCATGGTGGCCCGGGAGGAGCTTCGACACCTTCGACACGGGCGCGAAAAGTCCAAACATTGGTTTACACTGGAAATACCTGGAATAAATCGTGGATGATAATAAGAAACGAAGGTTTGTACTGATAATACCCCTTAACAAAGCATGGATGATAAGAAATTACTGAAATGAAATAATACTCAGACTTTCTTCACATCATTATACAGAAGTAGCATCCAGACATAGCCTTGAGGTTTCATTCAGTTTTTAATAAGAAAATATATCCTTATGGCTGTAAAATGAAGGTAATATGGTCTTCCTCAGAATGTTGCATGCCAAATGCTTTAGGATGCCCTATTTTGGGCACCAACTTTTGAAATCTCTGCTAAGACTAAGCATGAAGGTGTTATGAGCAGGCAACGCAAGGTTTTCATTTCTCACCTTTTTCCGGCCACTGCTCCGTCATTTTTTCCTAATTCATCGTCCAATTCGACACCCGCCCAGACGCCCTTTGCGAAGTCCGTCTCACCGAGGTACCGTAACGTGCCCGGCTTCGTCCCGCTCACCATTACCCTGTCTCCGCATTTGATGTGCTTCACCACGGGCGTCGAAACCCCCGAATCGGGCGTCATATTCGTCGACGAACTCCCGGGCGAAGATTTGTTCAGGTTCGTACTCGATCCCGATATGGAGGACTTTCTGCTGATCGACGAAACCTTGGGCACAGCACCCGTTTTCGGTATTCCTGTTCCATTGGTCGCTAGAGTTTTTGGCTTCGCTCCCGCGGCCGCTGCGGCGACGGGTTTGCCTGGAGCGCCCTCTGCCTTGCGACTAAGTTTATTCGGGCGTGCGAATACACCATGTAAGGGCGCACATTGAAAGTATCTCACACCGGCGACCGAGCCGTCGTTTTTACCTATGGGAGTGTCTAGTACTATTCCAGCCCAATCACCGGGCGCAAAACGAGTCTCGCCAATGAAGGCGATAAGTCCAGGTTTTGTTCCGCCCACCCATACTCGCTCCCCTATTCTATAATCATCCACTGGTGTCTGCGGTCCTTGAGGCTCGGGACCTGAAAATATGCAAAAAAAAACATCATTACACAATGCATATCCTTTTATAGTAAGTTAATACGAAATCAGACATTTCACCTGAAATATTTTTAAAACATCATAATAAAACCCTGTTCATATCATAACAAATGATGATACATGTTATCATACAGCTTGTACAATTTAGTTCCCAAAACAACCACTTGGGGGAGCCACCTCCTGGAAATGTTTTGGTTGGAAGAGTGGAACTTAGGTTAGAGGTTAAAGGTGCAATTTCTAAGGGTAAAACAAAACACTGAACAACTATGCTCAATGGAGTCAAATTGCAGTAAAATACTAAAACGGTGATGGCAATACACTAGTGCATACGGTACTAACTGGTATGCTAGAAATCTCCTAAATAACATGAATCTAGGCCTCTATATCCATTCAACATGAAAATTATGTGGAAAGATATTGATTAATATTGATTGAATAATAAAAGATTAAACAATTGAATATTGAAATATAAATAAGTCTTATAATTCAAATTAGTTATTTCATATCAAAGTACAGCAAATATATGGAAAGCTATTACGAAATTATCAGAATCTTATGGATTCTAGATAATTTACCTATAAATGTAAATGTATTCTTATTGGGTGAACTCTTTTTAAACCAAGTAAATGAATGTTTCAAATTATCCTCTACTACTATCTCATAAAAAATCTTTGATAGAACCAAAAGTCCTGGTAGTTTTCTTTTTACTAACTTATCAAAACATTTCTGCGTGTGTTCTAGAGGACCCATGACCTTGGAAATTAATAGTTAAGCAGTGTGCAAATTCTTCCCATTCCACCAAGGTGCATCAACTTTTCGGCTCACCCAAAAAATGATCTAGATGATTTTTTTGATATAACATAAGAATCAAGCATCAAGTAAAAATGCAGGTGTGCATTTTTTGGTCAATTTCTGATGAAAAATTCTCCTTCAGTTAATTTTTAAAATTTGATAGCATCAGAGACTCAAACTTTTTCAGAAGTGGCCAGGCTTATTAGGAGCTGCACTTGTAATTGGTTATACTTATGAATTGGACAAGTGAGCTGAAGTTTAAAAGACTGTGCAGTATGCTGTCTACCAGATATTCTGAATTAATCAAAAAATGCAAAACTTTACAAAAATAACTGTTGAACTCAAAACTGTCCAATTCAAATTGACAGGACCTAACATAAGTACATATCAACAAATAAATAATAAAAACTTCACTAAAATATAAGCAAATGATAATGGACTTAGTGATGAATCACTGATGTTAATCAAGAAATTAATATTACAAATTTACAAAACAATGTAATATCAACATGAATAACATACATCATATACATGCTATGGCTACACTGTCTCTGAAGCATTTCATGCTTAGCCAGGCACACAACAGCCAGTCTATATATGTATACAGTAAGCCAGCATTGAAATATTGAGTATGCAAATACAGCACATGCTTTTGACGCTCAATTACGTATTTGTTTTGACTTGTCAGTTTTGTTGTAACAGTTCAACAACAAATAAAGGTGAATGCCTATTACTCCTGAATCCAGTAGGATGTCTAGAAAAACTTCTCAACAGTGTGTTTCCTTGCAAATATTTTAATCAAAATCTATCTTGGAGACCTGATGTGTGCCCTCACCAGTTACAACCTTTTCAACCATATGTTAGGTTTGACAACACTATCTTACAACTTAGGTTAGTTCCCCTTACTCCTCCAAAGTTAATAACAAAGTTAAGTTCCTACATTCTCTGAACCAAGATCTTTTTTTGATGTTTTAAAGACTGTTTTTGTTACAAAAACAAATCATAAAACTGATGGTTAAAGAAATGTTTTTGTTTTGTAGATATGAAATAAATCATTTAACCAACGTCTTACATTGTTTTGATACTTTAATTGTTTTAGTAATATATATGAAATAATAAATGCTTAAAAGACATTTTGTTTTCCTCAAAATTGCCTTCATGATTTGCTTATAAATGAATGGCCTCATGCAAATTGACAAAACAACAGTGGACATGGGAAAGGGGTGAGCTAAGCTAGGGGAACGTCGAGAGGGCTGGGCTGGAAGGGGGAAGGTACAGAATTCAAAGAAGCGTATTATATGGGACTTCTACCTGCAACTTCTCCATGGACATCACAGACCTCATGCACTGGATGAGAAACATCAGGGGATACAATGTTAGTAATGGACCATGACACGACCAATCCACTAAGACAGGGGTCACTGGCAGACAAACACATGAACAAAGGATTTATTTTGCTTTAATGTCGATAACATGTCAATACATGACATTGTTGGTTATATATAGTTCAATTAAGCCAAAATTGAAAAAATAAGAAAAGTGTACTTTGCAATAAATATTAAATCCTATGCTGGTGGTGGCTAATTTGGCCAATACAAAATGACGCAAAAAGCCCGAAAAATGAAACCCCGGCATGTGGATACTCATCTGAAAGAACTCAGCGGTTTAGATGGTTTTCATGTATATTTGCGTCCTAGTGCTTTGGACAAAAGTAGCCTCAGCATTGATAGGGATAATGTGAAAGCCATATTGATATAATGTACTTAATGATTCAATATTTTAAGAAGCATGAGACCTATAAGTAACATATACTAGTATATGCTAGTGAGAGTCATACTTGAACTGTAATTGGCTTTATTTGATAACGGGACAATCTTGACTTTTTTGCAACCCAACCTTTGACTGGGATTCTAAAAAGTGTTTATGGGCTAAGTTGGTAATGGAAGCATACAGAATACAGAAAAGCACTTTTTACAGAAATTATTTCGAAATTGAGTTTGTCCGGACCACAGTGACCCCTGCTGGGCAAGAGGTGAACTAAGACATCATGCACTTACGGGACCACAAAATTTACGAACAGTGTCCTATCTTGATATAACGTAGATGATACTTCGATGCATGTTCTAGCAATGAAGTGTGTCGTTAATGGGAATATTCCTATCTTTTGTCCAATACATCAGATGTGCATGTGCCAAATTTTTTTTAGCCATCTTTTCTTCTTAAATGAATATTTTTTTACTCGTCAGTCGAGACTTTTAAACAAACAAATATTCTGGGAAGAAATTTTGAAGATTGCCTCCATTAAAAGAGGATGCATTATTACTGATTCCCACAATACGGTTAATAATTTGGTAGATGGAAAGAATTCCCTATACCAATCTACAACTAACTATCCTGGCCACCTAGTGGCCATATTGAGTACTAATCACCTTAACTGGAGAGGGAGGCTGATTATGTGAAGAAATCTTTAAAGCATGATAGGTCTAGGTATCGACAGGCCCCCTGGTGGGGAATTAACCAACTAAGTATATCTATTCAGCTATTCACAGGTCCTCTAGTGGATAATTTAACAACTAGGGTTATCTAATTGTGGATTATATATAAAGGTCATTCACTTAGATATCTTACTCAACCTCAATTAAATAACACCTTTAATGGGATAAATGAAGTTAATTTTCAATATTAGCTAAAACCAAACACTTCTCAATATCAATTAAAATAAATTTTGTAAATTGTGTCTCTTAATAGTGTTATACAAATTATTCTTAGTGCTTGAAGGAAATTTTAGTTGTTAGAAAAGAACAATAGTATTAATTCTGTAAAAGAAAGTTTTGTTAGATACTCAAATACCATAGTGACAGATCATGAAAAAGAGAGCAGTCACATGACCGTCATGTGACCAGTGCATCCATGTCATCACATGATCCCATTCCCATTACCAAATATGGTCATTCCGAACACGTTACCTGGCAACCTTTGCGCCATTTCCTGCGCATATTTTTCGGCGTTTGGCGCGCTCAGACCAGCGGCCCTGGCACTGGAGGCTATGGCACCTTGAAGGAATTACACACAAAAACATGCGGGGTGACTCAAAAATCAACCAAAAACAAAACCATGCAAGCAAACTATCGGGCGAACGAAATAAATAGTGCGTGGGTGGGGGTTTGGGAAAGGGGAGGGGACAACTGGTGCAAGATTTAAAATGTTTTATCAATTTTCCTTTTTTCTTTTTTTTTTCTTTTTTTTATAAAGATGCTGTCCAAGTATGGCAGGTCTGAACAAATATGTCAGATGCAAAAATGTCTTTTGGTTCAAAAATCAATTAGGATGTTGTTTAAGGGCTTTAGTTGGGCAGTGTCATATTTTTAAACCCTGGCTAATATGATATATACCAAAAAATAAGACTTTCGGATAGCTAAAAAAATGGGGATAAACAAGACAAAATTCTTTAATATCTTACACCACAAGGAAATGGTAGTCTGATGATCTGAGGACAATATTCTTGACAAAAACAAATGACGATATAAAATGTGTACTTAATAGTTCAATTACTCTAAATAATGCACATGATTCATTCATCATAACTTGAAATATGCGTCATTAAATAATTCAATGAGAGAATTTTTTCTGTACCAGTAGTCACAACTAAGCAACAATATGGCAGAAAAAGTGCCGAAAAATAGAAATTCCAACTTTCAATAGTAATTGGTACACAGTTTTATAGTATGGAAGAAAAAGTGACAAAAATTGAAATTCCAAATTTCAATAGTAATCGTTACACAATTCTATAGTATGGCATCAAAAAAGTGACAAAAATCAAAATTCCAAATTTTAGTAGTAATTGGTACACAATTTTGCAGTGCTTTGGTCAAGAACTTGTCCAGATATGGGAAGGCACATTAAGGCTTGGTTGGCGATTACACGAAGACTACAGGTTACAAGATGGAATGGAGGGGGTGGAACACACCAATATCATCATCTAGGCCTTGGGAGGATTTTCTTCGAAACAAGGCGTGTAAAAAATCTACAAGAAATACAACATGATAAATGACAAACAGAACAGGATGATAGAACTCAAAGCACCATGATTAAAGATGAGGATAAGGAGAGGTTCATATAGTACAGAGATACTACAAAGACTGGTGTGAATGTGTGTGTTTGTGTCTGTGTCTGTGTCTGTGTATATGTATATGTATATGTATATGTGTATATATATATATATATATATATATATATATATATATATATATATATATATATATATATATATATATATATATCGTAATATTAACGAATCAGACCCACTCGTTGCTAATATTACTTCCACGTTAATATTTTGAACTTTTCAGTATATATATATGTGTATGTGTATATGTATGTATGCATGTATGCATGTATATATGTATGCATGTATATATGTATGTATTGCACGACGCAATAGACAGCTTAGCCATGGAGGAAGCCCTGTATAAAGAGTAACGTGTGCTGAACCATTAATTAAGGTATTAATTAACTCTGTCTGTGTGGGGCTGTCACCAATATCAGTTCTGTGCAGCCCTGCTCAAACCCTAATATTTATTCCCCCTCCACAAATAAGCTGTGGTAGGAAACAATAATAAACACAGCTAAGTGGGGAGACAGTTCAAACTAATAGGGGTGGCTACATGGCTTCTCCCATCCCTTACAGAGTGACTGACATCCTGTAAGCTAAGTAGGTACCTACTGGGTGCTTCAGCTTAACCATTTCACCACAGCCTTGCAAGTGTCTGAAACATAGGATATACAGTGGCTTTAAACCTTTCAATGCTGAGGCTACTTTCGTCCAAAGCACAAGGATGCAAAGATTTTTGATAATCATCCAAACGCTGTCAAGTTGGTAAATATTAATTAGATAGCTCTCACTGAGTACAAAGTAGTTCAGTTGGTTAGGTGTTGGACTAGTAATCAGAGGGTCGCTGGTTCGATTCCCGGCCACTCCGGGCACTTTGGTCGTTCTTGGGCAAAACAGTTTATTCCATATTGCTTCAGTCTACCCAGCTGCAAAATGGGTACCTAGCATAAATAAGGCAGTGCTTAGAGTGTGTGCGCTATATGCTGCCAGTTGCTCTGGAATATCCCCTGGGGGATTGAAATGGTTTCTGTATGTACAGTGCCTGCTAGGGGAGGAAGGTCGTGTGAGCACTTCGGTGGATACAAGACTAAAAACCGAATACCTTTACTCTCAGATGAGTACCCATGTGCCAGGGTTTCAGTTATAAGGGCTAAATATTGCTCTTGTTACAGACATACCACCTAAATTGTTACACAGGCAGGAATGGGTCAACAAATAATCTTCTGTTATTTTTGTATGTAGGTAAGCTGTAAGCATGATGTTGAGACCATCTACATGCTCTAAAGAAAGATACTCGGAGCTGTTATGATGCTATACATCTTAAAAAGCTGTTGAGTAGTTATATTTTTGGTTGTATAAGATACTGGCTACAGAAAATAACCTTTTTGAGGTCAAGGTCATTAGCAGATCTACAGCCGTCAACAGCCAACTTGAAATATACGAGAACCATTATCTAGTTGTTTAGCACAATTAGCTGACAACCACCGAGAAATTTCAGAACAGTCTAATAGTTCGATACGAACCATGTTTTGATTTTTTTGTTTACTTTTCACATTTTGGTTTCTAAAAGCAGAAGTTATCTCTCAGGGTCTGCTGAGGTTCGCAAAACATCATGTCTCGTAAAAGTACCCTCGGAGGATCACAGTTATCAGATGAGTCATGACCCTCCCAGCAAGGATTTTTGGGGCCCTGAGACAGAGACAAAATACAATCAATGAAGTCACTTTTGTTTTTTTAAATCGAACCTAATCTGTTCATTTTGTTATGAAAGCAGTGATCTCTGTCTGTCTCTCTCTCCCCCCCCCCCCCGCCCTCCCACTCCCTCCCTCTCTCTCTCTCTCTCTCTCTCTCTCTCTCTCTCTCTCTCTCTCTCTCTCTCTCTCTCTCTCTCTCTCTCTCTCTCTCTCTCTCTCTCTCTCTCTTACCATGGCTCGAAATTAGCTGGAGCTCCCTTGAATTCTCCTGTGGCTCCTTCAAATTTCTGCAGGGAGCACAAAGATATACTGGATTCTATACATAGGGAAAAACCTCAACCCTTCCATTGCTGAGGCTACTTTCACCCAAAGCACAGGGACCACAGGGATGCAAAGATTTTTGAAAACCATCTAAACCCTGTCATGTTGGTACTCATTTTATAGCTCTCACTGAGTACTCTCAGATAAGCTCCCATAAGCCAGGATTTCAATCATTTTTCAGGTTTTTTTGCATTATTTATTAATGACCAAATTAGCCAATAACCTTCACCTTCGTCTCCCGAGGCAGGTGTTATGCGGATTTTGGGAACATCCTCCTTCCTGTTGCCTGGCAACCTGTGTTTCCTTTTACCGGACATCGTCTTTTTTTAAGAATTGATCAGGGATACGTCTTTTGAAGTGGAAATGTTTTTTTCCTGTTGTAAATGTCAATAACACTTAACAGAATCTGTGACTGGTACCAGGAGTACATGAGAGTACAGACCTGCACCAGGATTTGCATTAATAACAAAAAATCTCTCTTTTTAGGCATGAACTAATACTCCTTAGTGTCTGTATTTGCCACCAGGGGTAGAGTAATACTCCTTAGTGTCTGTATTTGCCACCAGGGGTAGAGGGATACTCCTCAGTGTCTGCACTTGCTCAGAGTACTCTCAGATGAGTACCTATGTGCCAGTATTTCAGTCATTTCTCAGATGTTTATGCATTATTTTGTATTGGTGAAACTAGACAACAGCAGCATAAGGGCCAAAGCCACCACTGGTCTCTATCAACAGGTGCTCACTTGCACAGGTATGACTGTTTCTGCCGATAGATCAATCAATGTGTGATATTTTTTCTCCAGAATTTTGCAGCATAAGTTATGTCCAATCCCTCTTGCTATGATGCCAATTCACTCTTTACAGTATCTCTATGGCATATTTTCATCCCTGTGTGTAGTAGTCTCCATCATGTATGACTTTGAATCCTTCACTGGCAGAGTAAGTCACTGTTGTCCTAGAACAGGGTTGCCACCTCTATTAGTACTTGTAACATTGAAATCCAATTTCTTCAGCTTGAAAATGTAATCCATCCATTCCATCTATTCCTGCCTCCTTTCTTACTCAACCAAGAGCGTCAATTTCAAAATACTTGATGTCATCTCTGTATTGAAATGCCCATTTTCTGCTCACTCAAAACGGACCATATTCTCCATGTGATCTAGGTCATAACAGACCCAGTTGAGTTGCAGAAATTTCCACCTGTGAGCACCTAAATATTCCTGTGTATTCCACATAAATCGCTGACGCATCCGATAATGGCATTTCCACAACACTTGGCGATATCCAGCCTCAAAAAATACATTGATTTCTCCTCCCTCCAACCAGTCTATGCTCTCTCAGTATAATCACGGCTGCACTAGGCCAAGTCCCGAATTTGTCATCATAACTAATAATTGGCCCAACTCTCCTATACATATATATATCTATATCTATAAGTGCCGGAGCAGTCAAGCGCTTCAGTGATATGCAGAAATTGTGTCATAGGGCAACTATGAGAGGTAGTGTGGTAGCAGGGTAACAGGGTCAAATCAGGCTCCCAATATCACCCACCCTCACATCAGGGGCTGCGATAGTCTTAAAGCGAGTAGGGCGTCTGGGTGTTATTTGGATGCCCAAACCCCAAAAGATCAACCCCCAGGACACCCCAAAATTGTTGTGGGTATTTTCTTAAAATGTCAATTTCAAGCATATAATCAAGGTTTTTCAATCTCAATACAATTCCCATCATATTGAATAATGATAGTATGCCTTATTTCATAAGTAAATACATGTTTATGGTTGTAATCTGAGTATGTTGTGGTCTTCCTTGAAAAATAGGATGCCCCAAAATTTGATAATTGCCAATTTTGGGCACACAATTTCAAGATTCTGACTAAGACCCTCGCGACTTTTTGGTGTGATGGAAGGAAGGAATGAGTTTTTACGTCGCTTTCAACAGCTTAGGTCATATATTGCGACAAGATAGTTACCCGGAATCGGGAAGAAATTCCCTACTCTTCAGGATTAGTTCTAAGGGGCCTTTCAGTTGCAGAGGTACCACAGATAGCCCTCCATCACAGAATCAAAACTGACCCTACCGACTTTGGAACAAGCGACATGCTAACCCCTACACAGTAATAAAGCATAGGCTCATACCAAATATGGTCACAAAATTTGCAGGTGGTGTTCAATAATAAATACAGTGAATTCTCCATACTTTGAACACACAGGGAATACCAAAATGATCAATGTATAAAGGAATTCAATGTGCAAAGGTTAGAGGAAATGGACTCAAGGTGCGGTATGGTAATGAAAAGTGTGCAATGAATTGAGGTTAGGTGAAATGGGAAATGTGATGTGATGGGAAAGTGTTCAATGGCTGCAGGTGTTTAATGTTCAAAGGTGTTTAGTGTTCAAAGGTGTTTAAATGAACAGGTGTCACAATAATTCAACAAGCAAAATTTAGATGCTAGATTCATGCATTAAATAAAGGAAACTGGACAATTACTTAAGTGCCATTAAAAAGGTGCATTAAAACAGATCAAGGGCTGCTCCATTTGAGTTGTAGAGGCTTTTGCATTTTTTAATTCTTGGCTGGAAATACTCAATACATCGGGGTCGACATTGCTTTTCAATCTCTTGAGACCTCATCCTATGTACAATACAAGATGTAACTTTTAATAAATTTTTACTAGTCAGGTTTTAGTTCCAAATGAATAGATTTGATCACATATTAAGTAAATATCTACTGTACAGGCCTCGACGCTAACTCAAAATGATACTGGCCCTGTAGGACCAGTAACACCTAACATCTACTGGTCCTGCAAAATGTTTACTGGTCCCACATTTTTTTCTTTAACATAACAAGAAAGAACATTGCATAAGATTCACCACAACATTTATCTTTATAAATTTCATCTTCATTTATTTCAAAAACAATTGGGGACATTCTCAGGAGGAAACTTTTTAACAAGAATGTCTCCATATGTTTACTGGCCCTGTAGGACCAGTTGAGGTCTTTTTTTACTGGCCCGAAGCTGTTTTGGGGAATTTTTACTGGCCTGGGGCCATAGGTTCACCCTTAGCGTCGAGGCCTGTACTGTAATAGACATTTTGAGTTCTCTACTCTTACAATTCATCTGTTGAAAAAAGAATAAGAATGCCTGGTCTCTTGATTTTTTCTTTTAATTTTTTCTTTTCTTTTACTTTTAGTTTAATTACAGAATAAAGATATATTTTTCACTTTCTCATAACTGTACTCAAATCTAAATATTCATGGAAAAGTTAAGTTATTTAAGAAACCCAATCTCCCCTAAGTTTCAAATGGAACAGCCCTCGTGCTACAGTTAACCAATCAGACAAAGGGTGACAATTCAACCACCAATGAAAAAACAGGGATTTCTTTCATCAACCAATAAGGAGAAGGGGTGAAGATTTAACCACCAATTGATAAACCAGGGATTTCTTAGATCAACCAATCAGGAGATGGGGTCCAAATTAAAGCACCAATGAAAAACAAGGGATTTCTCTGATCGACCAATCAGGAGATGGGACTTACTTTGAGCTCTGGAGCTTGCGGCGGAGCTAGGCATGCTTCCCTGGGCTTTCGGGAGCCCCGACGGTTTGGAAATCTTTGAGGGCGGCTTTAGACCTGTTGGTTTAGACATCTTGGAAGCTGAAAAGGCAACAATATGGTATCTTAGTATGTTGGTTGTATCTCTCTAACAAAAGAAATATTTAGAAAATATTTGAAGGAGAGTTGTTCATCAGAACTCTTTCTACAACTCTCCTTCAAATATTTTTCAAATTCATGCTTCATTGCAAAGTTATTCTTATAAGTGAGACAGGTCCAGACGACACTCATCAATTAGATCTCCAGGCATGTAAGGATTAAATCAGTAGGGCAAAATTTGACAATAAGGCTACTAGTAGATCAATTTTATTGTCTTGCAGATTTATTTTCCTGCTGAAAAGTGATTATCTCAACGAAAAATTTTTGAATATTTTTAAAATTAGGAAACCTCATTTTTGCACCTGGTTGACCCCTGCCAACAGATATGATTTAATTCAAGACCAAGTTTTACAATTGATTTCATTTCAATCTTCCTTTCAACTGAGTAGTTTTAATGAATTTATTATGCAGTTCTATTCTAATTTGCTGCAGAATAAATATTGCCTATGTCAACCTTTCCTTTAAATAGCAGTTAATTTATGTTGAAACCCACTCAAATTTATACTAAATCACTTGGTATCATCTAGAAAAAAATATACATGTATAAGGATTGGCTAAAATTATGAATACTAATGCAATTAAGCAAATAATATTTGAATATCAATAGTGCCCCAGAAAAAAACCAATTATCACATTTCAGTCATTTCACCGTTTACCAAGTTTGCTATCATTTAGTACAGAGCCAATATTCAGTCTTAGCCAGAAGGGCGTCTGGGTGCCATTTGTACACCCAAACCCTCAAAAATCATCTTTCAGGACACCAACAAATATTTTTGAAAAATTTCTTAAAATGTCAATTTCAAGCATATCATTGAAATTTTTTCACTGTCACAATATAATTTCCATATAGCATTGTTTAAGGACATAATGCTTTAATTCATAGAGTAAATACATATTTATGATTGTGATCAGGGTATATTGTGGTCTCCCTTGAAAAATAGGACGACCAAATTTTTTTCAAAATGTTGGACACCCAGTTTCTAAATCTAAGACCCTGACAGAGCCCCTAGTGGAGAAATTTCAAACCAGTCAATACCTTGTTACTTCTACCGCTTCTATCGTACTTTCTTAGTCCCAAATTCTTCGTATACCACAACGCTCTCTTCTTGTCACCTTGAAAACATCCTGTAAGACATTCAGTTACATCTGAAAAGAAATAATAAAAAAGGACGATGATTAAATTCTATTTATCAAGTCACCCAGGCACCTGTATGGGGGCTGGTCTCTTTTGACTCACCTTGCTAAGAATTGGGTCATCAACACACCTTACCCAGCAAGGGTAAAAGTATTTGATTGTTAACTCTTCCAATGCTGAGGCTCTTTTCGTCCAAAGCAAAAGGAAGAAACGTTTTTCGAAATTTTGTATTGGCTAATTTAGCCAATACAAAATGATGCATACAACCTTAAAACCTGAAAAATGACTGAAACCCTGAGAGATGGGTACTCATCTGAGAGTACTCAGCGAGAGCTATCCAATGAATACCAGCATAACAGGGTTTTGATGGTTTTCAAAAATCTTTGCTTCATTGTGCTTTGGAAGAAAGTAGCCTCAGCATTGGAAGGGTTAAGGCAGTTATCCCAATTATTCTTACAGCAGTCCAAAACATCACTAGTAGTTGTTATCTTTTCTATCAAGAAAACTCACATTTCAATAAGTCAACCGACCCACCATGGGTGGGTTTTCAGAAGTTTTGATATTTTGAGTTTATCAAAGACATAAACACAATATGGAAGACGAGTCTGTTTGAGCCAAACTAGGCAGACCAAAAAATGCTGTCATGTAAAAACGTCACCAGAATATTCACGGTTTCTTTGGCACCGGTGGAGGTCAAGACTTTTCGCTGAGTCAGCAAATATACGCCAGAATCCCCACAGTAAGACTATAGTCTGTAAGAGCTAAACCTGGCAGACTGTTCTCTCCTCTATTGCAATTGTTAACCCCTTTAATGCTGAGGCTACTTTTACCCAAAGCGCGAGAAAGTAAAGAGATCTAAACCCTGTCACGTTGGTATTCATTGGATAACTCTCACTGAGTACTTTCAAATGAGTACCCATGTGCCAAGGGTTCCAGTCATTTTTCAGTTTTTTCTGCATCATTTTGTATTGGCCAAAGTAAACACCAGCAGCATAAGGGTTAAAAAAAGTTCAGAATTAACCAATAAAATACAAGATGCATGATTGCAATACTGACAAAATTAATTCAGAGAAAGACTTCAAGTGGGATGATACATTTCTACACTAGGAAATAATTATAATACCAACAAATTTTGACTGCTAGATTTCACTGCCATTTGATTTTCCTTTTTTTTTATTCAGAGCTATGCGCTAGGGTGAAATTACTGCTAATTCTGCGAAATGTGAAATTGTCAAGCTCTGTGGTGTGGTGGTCAGTAAATAAGCCTAACATCTGCTGATACTTTTTATGTCTAAAACATATTTTGCTTTTACTATATCCTCAATCATAAGGGGTGGAAATAGGCATCTGCAACAAATGTATAGGTCATAAGAAAAGCATGTGAGGTTGCTATTTTTATCCTCTACCCAATATCTATGACACACATAGGATATTCGGGTCATCACTCTGTTTCTTATGTAAATATCATAGCGAATTCCTTCATGTAACCAGGGATTTTATAGTCAATATCTCCTTCACTTTCCTGATGTAACTGACATGCATGGAATGTTTTTATGAAAATATCATAGCGAATTCTTTCATGTAACAAGGGATTCAGAGATCAGTATCTCCTTCACTTTCCCTGATGTAACTGACATGTATGGAATGTTTTGGTTGTAAATAATTCCTCATGATTTGTCACACAACTGACACTGTAACAACTAACAAGCCTGATATATATCCTCTTACATGCTGTCCTTGACTCACTGATTGATCTCTGAAATCGACATGGATATTAAAGTATTGACACATTGCCTAAGGCTTCACCTATAGGTGAATCAAAGAATTACTGATTGCTCTCTGAAATTAACGAGAAATCAACATGGTTATGTAAGTATTGGAGCTAAAACCTTGACACATTGTCTAGAGCTCCACCTATTGGTCACTCGAGGAATTACTGATTGCTCACTGAAATCAAAATGAAATCAACATGGATATGAAAGTATTGACACATTGTCTAGGGCTCCACCTATTGTTGACTCAAAGAATTACTGATAGCTCTCTGAAATCAACATGAAATCAACATGGATATGAAGGTATTGACACATTGTCTAGGGCTCCACCTATTGTTGACTCAAAGAATTACTGATAGCTCTCTGAAATCAACATGAAATCAACATGGATATAGGACAGTATTGACACATTGTCTAGGGCTCCACCTATTGGTCACTCAAAGAATTAATCTGATTTTAGAATTATTCATATCCAGGGCTCGACGTTAAGGCTAGCCCTGTAGCCCCGGTCTAGTTGTTGAAAGTCAGGGCTAGTAAATTCTACCTGTGAGTAGCCCTGAGGGGCTAGATAGAACATACACTGTATTCTTTTCATGTTATCAACAGAGGCTATGATATCAAAAGAGGTCACTATTTGAAAAGAGTTGTCATTAATATCAGGGCTAGCAAAAATATTTCAGGGCTAGTAAAAGTTTCGGTAACTTGCCCTGCTGGGCTTATCAAGTTTTTTCTTAATGTTGAGCCCTGATATCCATGTTGAAATCAACATGGATATGAACATATTAGAGCTAAAACCTTAACACATTGTTCAGGGCTCCACCTATTGGTGACTCAAAGAACTACTCTGAACTATAAACTTAAATCATGACAATGGCTCACTACTAACATGAAGAGACCACAAACGTTGGATTTTTAACATTTTTCGCTCAGCAGGAAATATCAAATTATTCAAAGTTTGCAAATGGAAAATAGGAAAATGCTAGAGCTACCCTGAGTCCCAGCCTTGTTTTTCCTGATGGGTGTAATCAAAGTCCTCTCGTAGACATTCTTTACATATCAGGTCATAGAGTTGGCTTCTATAATATAATGACTGTTTGTTATGTATACATGGTGTATTATGGCCCCAAGGATAAGTTTTCTTATCTATGTGAATACTGAACACTGATACTCAACCCTATAACTTAAAGGACAATTCCTCCATGAATAAAACATAGACCCAAATAGTTTCTATCCTTAAACCCAAGTTCACACCACTGCCAACCTTCTTACTAGAAGTACATTGTACCAACAGCCAGAGATAAGCTATTAATATCTACTAAAATGGCTGTTCTGAGTGCCTCCATTTCTTGTATGTTATTATGTGTTTGAACAGCAATACACATATTGAACAGAATTTTCTTTTGGGTAAATTAGCCACAAGCTTTGGACGAAAGTAGCCTAAGCATTGGAAGGGTTAAAATATCAATTTCAAGCATATGATTGGATTTCCTCACCTCTTACAAATACCAACTTTTGGCACCTAGTAACTAGATGCTGGCACCATAGGCCAGCTTACAATATTTATCATACAATGCCATTGAAGAATGTTATCATTGAAGTTATAAGTTGTGCTGGGACGATTATGTTCGATTATGTTCTCTGCTCACATGGTCAAAGTTTCCATTCAAAAGGGGCCATATTTACCATGACAAACCATGCATTTAAGTAAAAGATTATTGTAACTTACATGAACTATAAGTTCCTGACTATTTATTATTCAAAATTAGGGGTAATCACTAATCAGCCGTATATTGGACATTGGCAAGTGGGCATATCAATATTAATAATAATCGATTTAGCGATCGGAGATTAGGATGATTAAGCAAGCTGAAATATTGCAACAATTCCCAGCACTAGTTATAAAGAAATCAAATATCAAATATTTCTCAAATACTTCTTTGTGGCACAAGTTTCTCAATGTAAATGTTCCGATTGGCATCCACTTAAAAACGCCTCAAATAGGGATGGATACTTTTAAGAACGAAAAAGTATTGTACTGTATCAGTACCAATGAAACAGGTATCTTGACGGTACTGTAATCAATTGCATTATTACCATATAAATTTTGTTGTGAATAGTCATGTTTATGATCCTGGACAATCCCAGATAAATGATAACTTTGCAGTGGTAAGTATCGTTAAGAATGAAACGGTATGATATGGTACGTTTTGAAACAGTACAAGTACCAGTACCTCTTACCGGTATCCAACCCTAGCAACATATGCTCAGGCCTAAAAAAAGAAATTGTTTGTTTCCTGTAACGGTCCGAAAAAAATAATTGGTCAAAAATGTGTGTTTTATGCTTGTTTTACGTTGATTGGGAGGGCAGAAAGTAATGGTGGTAAGTAATGTTTAGAGTACCTTTAAGGAATGAAACGGTATGATATGGTACTTTTTGAAACAGTACAAGTACCAGTACCTCTTACCGGTATCCAACCCTAGCCTCATATGCTCAGGCCTTAAAAAAAGAAATTGTTTGTTTCCTGTAACGGTCCGAAAAAAAAATTGGTCAAAAATGTCTGTTTTATGCATGTTTTACGTTGATTCGGAAGGCAGAAAGTAATGGTGGTAAGTAATGTTTAGAGTACCTTTAAGGAATGAAACGGTATGATATGGTACTTTTTGAAACAGTACAAGTACCAGTACCTCTTACTGGTATCCAACCCTAGCCTCATTTGCTCATGATGCTGAGCAGGCAGTTTCCTATTGTTTCATAACAGGTGCCATGTGATGTAGATATATTTCACACCTGTGTGCGCAACCTGCTGTTGGTTATCTCAGAGACAGCTGCTAGAATAGTTAGCAGGGCACGAAATTGACTTTTTTCCAGGGAGCCCAATTGCATCTTCAAAATCTACTTAAATGTGCAGCGTGCGACTTGACCCCTCGCAAGTTGCAAGTGAATTCCGCAAAAACAGCAATCAGGCAATCAGAAAAAGACCCTAACTTGCCCTGCTCTGCGTGTGATGTTTTGGGCAAAGTGCAACTCACATTTATCTAACATAGTGGCAGGGCAAGTGGAAGCGTAGCTAGGCGAGGCCCCACTCTGAAAAAAATGTTTTAGAACCCACGTTGCACCCTGAGGTATTGTGTAAAGAAACCAGTACATCTTTAGGCTCCCTGTCGAAAATCTGAGGGTGCTGCAGGGGAATTTAAGGGAGCCCTCCCCGCTCCATCTAATTTCTAGCCCTGATTAGCTTTTTACTTTTACCCTTTAACCTGTACAAGCTAAGAAGAGGAAATACATTTAATTACCATTTTTCTGTAAGTCTATTAAAGAAGGGATACTTCTAAGTCTTGTGCCTCAAGAGATGGTAGTGGGATATACAGTGGTTTATCACTACTAATGTGCATTCCTTACTTACTGGTTAGTTATAATGCTTTTTTCCATCTTGATGTATTTTTGGACTGGTCTTTATCTTAACAACTTTATATTATTGGAGCCAGTTCGATTGAGACCATGAGAAAGGGTTTTGGAAAACCATGGTTGTATGTATAATATCTGGAGCTGATAATTATGTTAACTTTGAGAGAAAATCTAAAATAATCTGAAATAATTCTCATATAAATGAATTTTTGTCAATAATATTTGTGGTTTCTGCTGAATATGATTTCAATAAATGTAAATATGCAAAAAACATATTAATTCACTTTTGAATAATATCATACTCATTCTTTAGTTACTGCGGTTTTATGATTTTTATTGAAATATTACACTTGCTAGTAAAATAGCAGACTGGGCAGAGGTGCAAAAACAGACAAGTAACAGCAGGTTATGAATGTATTATATCCTCCATATGTTGCATTCATACTAATATATCCATGGCTGTGTATCAGCTTTCATTCGGTGTTACTGGGACTATAGATGTTATGGTCATGGTCTTAGCCAGCAGGGCGTCTGGGTGTCTTTTTGGACACCCAAACCCCTCAAAAGCACCCCTCAGGACACCCAATTTTTTTGGTGAAGAATTTCTTAAAATGCAAATCTCAAGCATATAATTGAACTTTATCATCTCCATATAATTCCCTTTAGGACATTGTATAGGGATTTCATGCCTTATTCTGATAAATTTATACATGTTAATGGTTGAAATCTGAGTATATTGTGGTCCCCCTTAAAAATTTGGACACCCAAACATTTTGCAATTGCCAATTTTAGGCACCCACTTTCTAAATCCTGGCTAAGACCCTGGTTATGGTTTGATCTTAACGTATAGCATTGGAAGGGTCAAGTATTAAGTATTAATCCCTGGTACCACAGAGAGGTGAGGAGGGTGGGATACCCTGAGCTCGCCTCAGGGTTTCGCGCCATCCCTCATCTCAATCTTCTCACATCTTTCCACCTGATTATTCCTGGTATTCAACATCAGGTCATTGATACGGCAGCCAGCACTCCACATTCCCCAGCTAATATCCCAGTCACTCTGTGGGGCCCAAGCATCTGTGGCAGCTACTGAGCTACAGAGACTGCCTTACCTAGGCACACACCAAATTTAGGAATTTAGATTCACTAGTTCATAGGACAAACATCCCATTAGCATTTTTTTTACTGGTCCAAAATCCAAAAAATCACGAGTTAAAAGGTAAACATGCATAGCATTGTTGTTGGTGATGCTGAACACCCTTCGTTTTACTTGAAACATTCACTAGAGGCTATATCTATGGTTTTAACCCTCCCAGTGCTGAGGCTACTTTCGACCAAAGCACAAGGATGCAAAAATTTTGAAACCCATCTAAACCCTGCCATGTTGGTATTCATTCAATAGCTCTTGCTGGCCAGTGGGTATTCTCAGATGAGTACCCATGTGCCAGGGTTTCAGTCATTTTTCAGCTTCTTTGCATCATTTCGTATTGGCCAAATTAGCCAAATTGGCCTTCCTTTGTACTAAGTGCAAACAGCTATACTGGTATTCATGAAACATTTAAAGCCGTTTGCATTTACATTCTACCTCTGAAGCAATTTTAATACTGTCCTTGCCATAGTAGGCAAGTCAGGTTCCACATATATTTGTCATGGCAAGGCTTAAGTGCCTGGCTAGACTAGACTCCTAGTCCCTTCAGATTTGGCAAATTCCCTTCTGTGTGGACCAAGCAGTGTGGTGTAGTACCAGGCATGATAGATGGAATTATGAATTTTTTTTTGACATCTGAATTTGGAATTTTCAACTTTTTGTCACTTTTTCTGCCATATTGAGGCTAATTCGTGACAAGCAAGTTGTAATTGGTGGAGGAAACCAGAGTACCCAGTGAAATGCACCACTTAACCCCAAGTCACTGGCAATTTTCTCACATGCCCTGGCCGGGATTCGAACCTAGGTAGTGCTACGAGACAGCTAGCAGTCAGTGGCAATGCCTAAGAACACATAGCCATCAGGGCAGGCTGGCATGATAGATAGATGGCACCACCTGGTCCTCCTATTTCTAGAGATTACTCAAACTGAGTCCTCTATTCCCCTTGTGAGATAAGTGTAAACTAGATTGGCCTACGCTATGGCCACCTAGACTATTTGGTGCCTGGTAACAGAAGAAAAGGCAGAAAAAATACACAAGACAGCCTAGAAATCCAGGCTAGTGTCTTGTTAACAAATCCCTCTATGGAGCTTATTTTCCCTTTCAGACATTCACAGGAGCTTGAGGCACTTGAGTGATTCATCTCAAAGGCTGCATGTGTAGGATCAAATGCTATCAATGGGCAAACAAGCTTTATCTCAATACCTGCCCTACCCTGCCTGTGTAAGAAGAGGACCCCTTTTTCTGAAGAACATGTTAACCCATGTGTCCTTGCCTTGCCTATGGAAAATCCAAATTTTTATGTAGAGATTAGATAGGGCAACGATTGGCTATATTTGGTAGTTGGTCAGAATGTATGCTGATCCAAGCACTTGATAACCTATAACACACATCAATCTTATCACTTATTGCCAACTATAGGCAAAAGTGTATTATCAGCGTCTATTAAAATACCTTCTGAATGGAAACATTTTCCTTCAATTCTAAATATACTGCTTTATTATTTGAATTGTGAGCACACACCTCAGTCAACATGGGTTATATTGTGAACCTTGATGAGTAACTGTAGATTCACAAAAGATTGTAGGGTAAATTTTGCGTATTTACAGAAAATATATTTTTACGTTTTTTAACTTTGCGAATTGGTCGCAACATGGAGTGCCAGCTATACACTTAAAGTGGCAGCACTAATCATTGCGAATTTTAATTTTGCGTCCGAGGCTAAACGCAAAAAAATGCAAAAATTAAACTAACGCAATCTTTTCCGTATTTGCAGTAATCAATCGAAGTCCAAAAAGATGTGGCCATTTTGTGATATCTTTCTGACCAAAACATGAATAATCTTCTGATGTATTCTAGTATCCAAACAAGACCTATAAAGGGGAGCATGTAGCATGATTGGGTTAAGCCCTTTCTTCCTTGCCATCAAAAGAGGTACAAATTGGATTAGTGTCCTCAGGCTATGAATATTTATCATCTTAGTCAGCTACTGAACCCATTCATGCTTGAAGTTCCCTTTGAAAATGTCAGACCATGTGATAGACTTGGTAGAGACACAGGTAAGGCTCCTAGATTCACCCTGGTTCCCTTCTGGGTAGTTTTTCACTTTGAGCAAAACTGTCTGCACCTGGTGGGAAGAATGTGAACCAATCTGACTATCCTTACCAAAATAAACTTGGAAACTCCAGAGAAAATTCATGTCAATAGAAGTCCAGCAGACATGGCTTGAGGTAGACTAGGCTCCTAGTCCCTAAAAAGTTGACATTCCTTTCTGTGTTGACCAAGCAGTGTGGTGTAGTACCAGGTATGGCAGAGAGATGGCACCACCTGGTCCACCTATCTCTAGAGGTTTTAGGAGTCATAGTCAAACTGAATCCACTATTCCCCTGGTGAGATAAGTGTAAACTAAATTAACCACTGTGGCCACCTAGACTATTTGGTGCCTGGTAACAGCAAAATACATATATGTAACCCTATAAATAAAGGGCCTAGAAACTAATTGTTGTTTTCCTGTATAACGGTACAGAAAAAATAGGGTAGGTAGGTCAGTAAAAAATTGGGGGGGGGGGGGGGGGGGGGTTAGGGGTTAGGTGTCGGACTAGTAATCAGAGGGTCGCTAGTTCGATACCCGGCCACTCTGGGCACTTTGGTCGTTCTTGGGCAAAACAGTTTATTCCATATTGCTCCAGTCTACCCAGCTGCAAAATGGGTACCTAGCATAAATAAGGCAGTGCTTAAGAGTGTGTGCGCTATATGCTGCCAGTTGCTCTGGAATATCCCCCGGGGGATTGAAATGGTTTCTGTATGTACAGTGCCTGCTAGGGGAGGAAGGTCGTGTGAGCACTTCGGTGGATACAAGACTATAAACCGAATACCTTTACCTTTATTATTTTTTTTTCAAAAATGTGTTTTATGCATGTTTTATGTTAATTGGGAGTTGGAAGGGCAGAAAAGGCTTTACTTTAGGGTAGAGATTTTTTGAGTAAAAACTTAGTTACAGGAAACAAACAACTTTTTTTAGGCCTAGGCTAGGTTTGAGGCCAACACATGATCTGATGTTTGAGAAGGAAAGGGTTAAGGCAACTGCTTCTGCAAGACTGCAAAAAATACCTAGTGGCTGCCAACCAACCAGTAGAAAACCTCCGTACCCAAAATAAACCCTGGTAGTCCCCTGGTACATCATAACTAGGCCAAGCAGTAGCTATGTCAGGATTTCATGGTTATCTTCCCAGGGGGATGTACATGCTGAGAGTAGGGGTAAACTTATATCCCTCCATCTGATAATCCCATCAATTTGTGGTTTCATATTGAATCTGGAGATACCAAAGATAAGACCCAGGTTCTGTTTGGGGCTTGTAGTGCTTTAAAACCCTTTGGCTGCTGGTGGTTAATTTAGTCAATACAAAATGATGCAAAAAAGCTTTAAAATTACTTAATCCATGGCACTTGGGTACTCATCAGATAGTATGTACTCAATGAGAGCTTTCCGATTAATACCAATATGACAGGGTTTAGACGGTTTTCAAAACTTTTTGCATTTTTCTCCCATGGCCGAAAGTAGCCTCAGCATGGAAATGGTTAAAATAGCTGGGTTGCTTTTTTTTTCGATTTGAAAAACATTTTTTTTTCATTTTCAGAACTTGTGTAGAGTAACATCTATAAACCAAAAAGTGAATTAGCATTTCCACATGTGAATCTTTCCTTACATCTCAGGAAATAGCCCATTTAATCTATTGCATATCCAATATGAATTATTATCTGTCTAAAGGGGACAAAGTAGCTCAGTTGGTTAGGTGTCGGACTAGTAATCAGAGGGTCGCTGGTTCGATTCCCGGCCACTCCGGGCACTTTGGTCGTTCTTGGGCAAAACAGTTTATTCCATATTGCTTCAGTCTACCCAGCTGCAAAATGGGTACCTAGCATAAATAAGGCAGTGCTTAGAGTGTGTGCGCTATATGCTGCCAGTTGCTCTGGAATATCCCCCGGGGGATTGAAATGGTTTCTGTATGTACAGTGCCTGCTAGGGGAGGAAGGTCGTGTGAGCACTTGGTGGATACAAGACTATAAACCGAATACCTTTACCTTTAAAGGGTTTACTAAATTATTAAACATGAAGGACATCTAGTGGGCAAAATATGAACTAGAATAGAGCAATGGGAATGAATATTTCATATTCAAACTTGTTCCCATGTAGTTCCAAAGTATCTGTGCACACATGGGTACTTTCTATATCTCTCAATGCATTAAAGAGCTATACCAAGTTTAAATGGTATTCTAATAGAACTGATAAGAAAAGTACTAAAATTTCCCTATAGAATAGTTTTGTTCAGTAATGTATTAAAGAGCTATACCAAGTTGTAATGGTCTTCAAATAGAACTGATAAGAAAAGTACTAAACTTACCCTATAAAGTAGAATTGTTGAGTTATGTATTTAATCCATACTATCTGAGCCAGCTTTTCGTTTGCCAGTCTGGAAAAGAGAGGGAGAGAGAAAAAAGTAAAACACAGCTGCTAATACATGGAAGTAAAACATGAAATGTATACTAATGCTGCTTATAAGATTAGAACATGAAAAACATTTCTGAAAAAAAACAAGGAATCATAGTCTCAGCCAGCAGGGCGTCTGGGCGTCATTTGGACACACAAACCCTCAAAATCACCCTTCAGAGCACCCAAAATTGTTTGTACGGAATCTATTAATATGTCAATTTCAAGCAAATAATTCGTTTTTTTCACCTCAATATAATTCTTATGACATTGTATATGAACATTATGCATTATGTCATTAAGTAAATACATGTTTATGGTTGTAATTTGAGTATATTGTGACCTAAATTTTAAAGTGGTCCTTATGAGTTAATAGGGACGTTTGTCTCTCTTAGTTTAAGACTTTCTCCCTTAGACAGGTTTAGGCATAAATTCCAAATTTCAAATAAATAGATATATGTGTGCTTATGTTATGTTACTATTCATCATGAAAACGATTAATTGATCAATGCCACAATCCGTGCAGAACAATTTCTGATAAAAAGACATTTCACTCATTTCACAAGTGGACAACCCATTTATAAAGGAAATCCAACAAAAAACATATTCATGTTCTTGCTGATTTTTCAAAATGCTAACTTTTATCTCCATGTTTTAGTTATACATTCCATTTCTAAAAATAATTAATTATGATCTGTCAATATTCTGAACTTTCTAGAAATAATGGATTATAATCTATCAATATTCTGAACTTATAATCAAATTCAACAAAATGGACAATTCAGAACTCAATAGTGCTGAAAACTATACTTTTTTGTTTCAGGATATTCCTGACCCTCTCCTCTGGCTTTCCCAGTTCTCATAGTGGTTTCATGTAGCGTGAGCAAATAGTTTATGCTACACAGAGCCGGTAAAGAGCCATAAAAAACATCACTGAACAAGTCCTACCTCGTAAATGCCATGTGAAAAGAGCGTAAAAAGCCATGCAACACTACCCTGACTCAAGTTGGTGTGCAAAATGATGCAGATCCTGTCTCTAGATGTATGGAAACTTACAATTAGTTAATCACCTAGCAGAAAGGAAGATCATCAGTGCCCTATGAAGTTAAAACAAAATACCAACACTTTAAGGCCTAAAAAAAATGTTTATTTCCTGTAACCCTACCCTAACAAGTTTTTATTCAAAGAAATCCCTAACCTAAAGTTTGTTCTACCCTCCCAACTCCCAATCAACCTAAAACATGCATAAAACACACATATTAACCAAAAAAATAATGCGAAACAAATAATTTTACCGACCTACCTACCCTATTTTTTTTTGGACTATTACAGGAAACAAACAATTTCTTTTTTTAGGCCTAAGAGTATAAATGAATACCAATACCAATCCTTATCTTGACTTAACTATTGGAAGTCCAAATACTGACTAGTATTCAACTTCTCTTCAAAAAAACATATTAGGCCTAAAAAATTGTTTCCTGTAAGAGTAGGAAAAGATAAGGCAGGTAGATAGGTAAAATTTTATTTTTTTGGATCATTCATTAATTTTACTTATGTGTTTCATGCATGTTTTTTTGTTGATTGGGAGTTGGAAGGGCGGATAAAACTTTGAGGTAGGGACTTTTTGGAGTTAAAACTGGTTAGGGTCAGGCTACAGGAAACAGTAGTGGTGGGATGAGTAATCGGAAGCTCGAGCGTTTGGTCGCTGGGGCCTCCGATCTGAGCGCTCGAGTCCATAAATTGATCGCTCGGAAATTACGAGCTCATGACATTTTGATAGCAACACATGCCCCGGATGCATGTGTAGCCTAGCGATGGCCAAAACGTCCAAATTTGCACCAGATTTCCAGAAATAAAATGCTTTTTCTTAAGTCTCCGTGTCAAATGCGTAATACGCCATTTTCTGGTGCACCGATTCTCAATGCCGCGGTACACTATATGTGTGCCTGGCATGTGCCGGCATATGCCGCGGCGCAATTTTGTATTAAATCGTCCGCCTTACGATCTCGTCAATGTGGCCGTAAAGCTCGATATTGACTCGAGTTTTGGTCGCTAGATTTGGCGAGCGCTCGAGTTCATGTTTTTGGGCTGAGTCCCAGCACTAGGAAACAGACAAGTTTTTTAGGCCTAAAGGTGATTCAGTATTCAGCAGGGGCAGATGAATGCAGATGTAGTATCGGTCTGACAACTGTTGCCTGTCTGTGTGGCCAGCGTTGCCGAAGTACCATCCCGGCAGGCAGGAAAATCAATAGCGTAATGAGCAGCGCGAAATGTACATGTTTAATAGTTCACACGAGATCAATGATGGCTGATACAATGCCATATAAACCATCAAGCAGCATGGCATTACTACTGTTGGCAAGGGATTTACACAGGACCAATCTATATGCCTGTTTATGAATGGTACTTCAATATCTTGCTAATAACTACCTAGAAAAAAATGTATTCCAATACTTTAACCCTTCAAATGATGAGGCTACTTTTGTTCAAAGCCATGTAGTTCACACACGATCAATGATAGCTTATTCAACACCATATAAACCATCAGGCACCACAATATTACTAATGCTTGCGATAGCCAGTACTGCCAGGTGCCAGCTGAGGCATGTGAGAAAGTTGCCAGTGACTTGGGGTAAAGTGGTGTTTTTCACAGGGTACTGCAGCTTCCTCCACCGCTTACAACTGTAAAGTCACAAATTAGCTGCAAAATGGCGGAAAAAGTGTCAAAAATTAAAAATACATAAAGATGTATACAGATATATAATTCAATTTGTTTTTCACCCCACTATAAATCTCATGACATTATCTGCCATGCGTCTCGAATAGACATTTTATTAAGGGCCTTAAGAGGTTTTCAGCCATGCAAGCCCCTCATTGTTGAACTGTGCCTTTAAGTGTCCTGCATGTTTAAATTTAATACCCAAGGATGAACGTCTAATTCTAAACATGGTAGTCTGCCAGGCACCTAGAATTAACATTTTAGAAAGGGCCTGAAGAGATTTTAAGCCACCCAAGCCTCTTACTGTTGAACTGCGTCTTTTAGTGCCCTTATGTGGTATGCTTGCGATTGCAGCAGTTCAGGAGGTCAGTTAGCCTAGATTTCTTGGCTGTCATATGTATTTTTGTCATTATTTTTCTATTACCAGGCACCAAATAGTCTAGGTGGCCAAAGTGGCCAATTTAGTTAACACTTATCTCACCAGGGGAATAGAGGACTCAGTTTGAGTATGACCAGAAAACTAGGAGGATCTGGTGGTGCTAACTATCTACCATACCTGGTACTACACCACACTGCTTGGTCAACACAGAAAGGAATGTCAATATTTTAAGGACTAGGAGCCTAGTCTACTGGGCACCTAGAATAGAATTGACAATTCATAAAGGGCCTCAAGAGATTTTAACCTTAATGCTGGTGGTGGCTAATTTGGCCAATACAAAATGATGCGAAAAACCTGCAAAAATTACTGAAACCCTGGCACATGGGTACTTATCTGAGAGTACTTGGTGAGAGCTTTCCAATGAATACCAACATGACAGGGTTAAGATGGTTTTCCAAATTTTTGTTGTCTCCTTGTCCTTAGGACGAAAGTAGCCTTAGAATTGGAAGGGTTAAAGATCCTAGCATGTGTACATCTAAAACCTTAGGATGAAAAATGTCCAATTCTAAACATACTTGGTAGTCTGCCAGGCACCTAGAATTGACATTTTATAAAGGGCCTCAAGAGATATTAAGCCGCCCAAGCCCCTTGTTGTTGGAATGCGCCTTTTAGTGCCAGTGTGTGGTTTGCTAGTGATTGCAGCAGTTGAGGATGTCAGTCTGTTCTTCAGCTGATAACTTCTGCCCTCAATGCACATAAACGTCCCGCAATGAGCACGGCAATGGCAAATCAATTAAGACGGATAATAAAGTATTTCCCCCAATGTCTATCTCCTCTGTAAATTTCTGTGCTGCTAGCGGCCACTGGCGGATTCCAGGATTTCAAAGATGATTTCTTATAGTGAGGGCAGGGACTGAGAGCAAAGGGACATGATCCAGGATTTCTGAGTAGGGGGCATTAATATAGTCTAAGCCAGCAGGGCATCTACGAATCATTAGGACAGTCTCCCAAACCCTCAAAAACCACCCCTCAGGACATCCAAAAATGTTTGTGTGGGATTTCTTAAAATGTCTATTAATTGTATATGGCTTTAATTTGGAGTGCTTAAAATTTCGCTTTACAATACTGTGCTACTTTAAATTCGCGCATTCAAGCACTCAAACTAAACCATATATTTATTTGATATCTATTTGAAGGATGTTATTTCGGCACTATCGTAGGGAGCGCAAAAATTAAATGCCTGTAAAAAATACCCATATAATTGGATATCATATAAGGATATTATGCCTTATTTCAGTTTGTGCCACTATATTCTCTAAGTTAGAGGACGAGCAACTCTGGATCCTAACTCATGAAGTAAAGATCCATTTTTGCTTATGTGTAACTTCTAAGAAGCTAATCCTATGATCGATTACCCAATACAGATTCAGTATCCGAACCAGCAGTGCTGTCATAATAAAGATCCCACAGACAAACTGTTATCCATCTCCACAATGATTATACATGCATGCATCTGACGGCTAACATCCCCGCATGATTTAGTACTTAACCCTTCCAATGCTGAGGCTACTTTCATACAAAGCACAAGGACGCAACCATTTTTTGAAAACCATTTAAACCTTGTCATGTTGTTACTAATTGGAAAACTCTCACTGAGTACTTTCAGATGAGTACCCGTATGCCAAGGTTTCAATCCATTTTCAGGTTATTTGTATCATTTTGTAATGGCCAAATTAGCCACCAGCAGCATAAGGGTTAAGGCATGATTTAGTAGTAAAGGCATAAAACTGGGAAGCCCTAAAAGACCATCTGCACCACGGATACATATCTGTCAGAATTCATAAATATTATGCATTGTAAATTCCCCTAAGCATTGTCTAGCACCATGAAACATGTCATTGCCAGGCGTTGGATAAGTACCCCATGAACCTTTTCTGTCAGGGGAGCTTGTGTTATATCACAACTATCCTAGCCACGTCTAATACCATACATAACAAGTCAAAACAAGGAGATATGTAGTCGACATTCCTGTTAGAATACCAAGTTGGAGCACTGACATACTTTATCACAACTAGAAGTTTGAGATTATTTGAGCATCCATCAAAGCTGAAGTATTCCGTTAATACTTAACTCACAACTGTTTATCATTTGTTGTTGTTATTATTTATGTTTGTTTTTTTGTTTTTCTGTTGTTGTTTTTTTTTTTTTGGGGGGGGGGGGGTTTGGAGAGGGAGGGAGAATTTTTCTTCTTTTTTAGGAAAGAAATCCAATCAGAACAACCGACAAATCGTGTTCAAATATTCAATTGATGCGTCCATTTTCTTAGTTTTTGTCATATGTATGATGTACTCTATACAGTGTTAATACTGTGTCAGTTTAATCAATGCCTACTTTGCGCACCCTTTATCTGCATAATCTATTAAACTGTACACCATTATTTGAACATCCGATGCCTATGCTAGTATCTTACAACACAATGGCATAATAGCTTGTTATTCCACACCTGTATGCAAAAATTAAACTGCGAATCAAATGCAGCTGTCTAGTACCTGCGTAGCGCATTACTTCATAAGCACAAAATTAACAGAAGCCAATAGTTTTCAGGCCAGGAGGAACTATGGTTAAGGAAAGTGTTAATAAGACCTCCAGGCTATTATCACGTTGTGCTAAGTGACCACATTGAAATATGCCTCCTGTCTTTCTCCGGTATTATTGCAGCTTTTCAACATAATATCACCTAATATAACCAATCAACCAAACTTAACCCGCATGCAACATAGCCCCGTTGCAAGTTGCAAAAAATGGCAATGGGGCAAGCAGAACAAGACCCTAACTTGCCCCGCTCGGCAAGTAATGTTTTGGGCAGTCAGCCCTCACAATGTAACTCACCTTTGTTTGACAGAGTGGCACGGCAAGTGGAACTGCCGGCGGGGCAAGTAAACTTAAGGGGCAGCTTGCCCCGCTCGGCAAGTAATGTTTTGGGCAGTCAGCCCTCACAATGTAACTCACCTTCATTTAACAGAGTGGCGCGGCAAGTGGGACTGCCGGCGGGGCAAGTCAACTTTAGGGGCAGCTTGCCCCGCTCGGCAAGTAATGTTTTGGAACCTATGTCAGTATGTTGCACCCTGTTAACTTGCCACTGGGTTGAGTCCCGTAAGACAAGAGGAACCCATAAATCCATAGGGTGCTAGGGTAGGCATGCCCTCTGATACCTTTGTGGCCTACAGCAATAGTAAATATATCCCATGTGTCATTAGAGTGTGTTACCTAGGACAAACACACAAGTCAACTACAGGCCTGCAGTCTTAGCCAGGCACTGTGGCAGATATCATCATTTTCCATATAGCCCCTCAGGCAAGAGGGAACCAGTATAACTGTATAACCATATAATAGTCTTAGCCAGCAGGGGTTCAGGGCGTCATTTGGACACCCAAAACCCTCAAAAATCACCCCTCAGGACACCCTATTTTTCCTCAGAGTAATATCTTGAAATGTCAATTTTTATCATTTTAGCATATACATATAATTGAAAATCTTCCAAATCAATATAATATCCATGGTTGTGTATAGCAATATTATGCCCTATTTCAATGAGTAAATACATGTATGTTTATGGTTGTAATCTGAGTATTTTGTGGTCTCCCTTGAAAAATAGGACACCCAAAAATATTAGGATTGACAATTTTGGGCACCTAGATTCTAAATCTTGGCTAAGACGCTGTACAGTATAACACAGGGGTTGTAAGACAACCAGGCTGGCACACGTCTGCCCTCTTGCCTTAGAAATGTTTAACACATATATCAACATTTTGCATATAGCACCTCAAGCATGAGAGAACCAGTAAAGCACAGGAGTTCTCTAAGACAATTTAACCAGGCTGGCACACGCCGGATATCAACATAATTCATATAGCACCATAGGCAAGGACCCCTAAGGGTGTTAGTACAACATAGGGGTGCATATGTATGTTTGCACAACAAGACTAACACATGCCTGCTGCCGAATCTGACACTTTGGCAGATTAATAAACATACATACACACACACCAAGCTATAACATATATGAGGAATCAGCCCCTACAACTCAAGCTATTGGCGCCTTAATCTCCCCTTCAAATATTGTCCAACAAAGCAGGCTACTAATATTATGGTCCAAAATATTTCACCACTATAGCCATCTTTTTGGGTGCGCAGCAGGCAGGAAAGGTTTACGGTACTAACTGATATGTATGTCCCCCTGAGGCAGGGGGAGCTGATGCCAGTGTTAGTGCATCAACAGCTGTAAGTGACCGTGATGACCAGAGGGCAGGTACCTCTGTATGTACAGTAAGAAACTACTGACAGGTCATCTCCAGGCTCCGTGAAAGGCAATTAACACCGCAGCATACATAGTATTTGCTAGCAGGGCGTCTAGGTGTCATTCGGACACCCAAATAAACATAAAATCACCCCCCAGGACACCCAAATTTTATTGTGAGTAATTACTTGAAATATCATTTCCAAATAAATTATTGAATTTATTTCACCCTAATATAATACCCATGACATTGACATTATATTAAGGATACTATGACTTTTTCATCATATAAATACGTGATCATAGTTGTTATCTGAGTATACTGTGGTCCCCTTAAATGACAGAACCACCAATAATGTTATAATTGGGAATTTTGGACACCCAGTGCCTAAATACTGACTAGGACCTTTTTAAGTCAGACATCTCTTTGAAGATCATTGTTCGTAAAAAAATTCAGTTAGTATCCCAAATAAGTCATAATTTTAAAAAATTCATAGAAACTTAAAAGAAATTTTTTATGAACTAACTGGCCAATAGTAGGCCCCAAGCCCTTTTGTAGTATCATAGGTACAGGCATAAATTTATATATAATATGGTTAAAACATAGTAATGCCTAGTAGCTAGGCAGGCTACTACTTACCATGTATAAGTAAACAGGTATCAGTACCCGCCCGCAAGTGCAGAACAAATGGATAAATTTATCATCCTGTTTTAATTACGTCAGTTGATTAGCATCGTTAGTCAGCCGCAGGAGCAGAGAGCGATGCGATGGTGAAACAGCAAGATCATCATCGTGCCACCGCTCTGGTCATGTGACTCACCTCGCGAACACACGTCTGCAGATGGTCTTTAAAGCAATTATCTTCCTATGTGTGTGCTCCGAATGACAGACGCTTATGTTAATATAGCACATTGATGTTAACCCCTTCATCCCCGGAGATCTACTTGAGAGTGTCGTCTGTACCTTTCAAACTTTTGGAAATAACTTTGGAATGAAGTATAAAATCACAAAATATTTGAACAAGGGTTGTAGATATAGTTCTGATATGCCCCTAGATATTGTTGTGGGTCCCTAGGGGCCCAAAATAATACAATAACCAGAAATCCTGTTTTTCTGCCCCCTAGCCAGGTATCCAAGTGTCAGACCCTGCATATACAAAATAAACATTTAATAATTTTTTTAACTAAATATCCCTGTTTTTTTGTTTTTGTTTTATATTTGTGAAACTAAGCTCTCCATTACATGAATTCAATTATCTCTATCTTGCACGCATGTATGCATGCATGGCTGTCTCAGTTTTGTTACTAGAAACGCATATATTCAGGCGTCATTGGAAGGGTTAATATCAAGGGGAATCCGTTTTGCCATGCTCTGCATGTATGCAGGGATTAAACTGGTTAATGATGGATTGAGAAATTATGTGAGCAGCAGCCCCGGGGACATAGCGGTCAGCAGAGTGGTCAACAGTCAGCGGCAGCAATCTAGCTCCACACATAATCAAGTGGGAGGCTGGGGGTAACAATCTACACTCTGTAATTACTGTGAATGGGCAGAGCAGGGCTACACCTAGACTAGGTTCCTAGTCCCTAAAAAGTTGACATCCCCTTCTGTGCTGACCAAGCAGTGTGGTGTAGATGGCACCACCTGATCCTCAGATCTCTATAGGTTATAATCAAACTGAATCCTGGTGAGATAAGTGTAAACTAAATGGACCACTATGGCGATCTCGTCTAGAATATTTGGTGCTAACAGAAAATACATATAACAGCCTAGAAATCTAGGCTAGGCTAGACCATGATGTTGTCATCAACCCACCATTCGAATCGTGATTTAGTTACAGATTCAAAGGGCTAAACTGGTCAGCAGTCAGCAGCAGCAATCTAGCTCCACACATAATCAAGTTGGAAGCTGGAGGTAACAATCTACACTCTGTAATTACTGTGAATAGGCTAGACGGCCCCACAATGCGAATCTTGATTTAGGTACAGAATCAAAACAAGCCAATCACTCTGAGAACAGACAGGGCTGTGTTGGTCTATTGGAGAAGACAGGCCTCAACGCTAACTCAAAATGATACTGGCCCTGTAGGACCAGTAACACCTAGCATCTACTGGTCCTGCAAAATATTTACTGGCCCTACATTTTTTCTTTAACATAAGAAGAAAGAACATTGCATAAGATTCACCACAACACTTATCTTTATAAATTTCATCTTCATTTATTTCTCAGGGGGAAAATTTTTAACAAGAATGTTTCCAAATGTTTACTGGCCCTGTCGGACCAGTTGAGGTCTTTTTTTTACTGGCCCGAAGTTGTTTTTGGGAAATTTTACTGGCCTGGGGCCATAGGTTCACCCTTAACGTCGAGCCCTGGAAGAGTCGGACAACTGCACATGATTAAGGCAAGGTCCATGTCCTAGCCTACTTCTAGGCTGTCCCTGTTCAGATCTTTCTGTTACAGCAAGCCTGGAGTGGTCAAGGTGCTCAGGCTGGTAAAATCAGTTTACATCTATCTAGCATGTGAGAAAGTTGCCAGTGTCTGTACTTAAGGCCCAATAATTACCAAATTACTTTCACTGGTTTTAGGGCTTAAATGCACCTTTTCTACAAAGATTCTTTAAAAATTTAATATAATAATATCAACTGACTTCCACTGTCCACTAGCAGACAGTAAGATAAGATAGAGACAATGGCCCATTGCTTGAGGCCTCGCTCTGCTCAGTGTGTGTGTGTGTGTATAAATATATACAACGGTCTGTCAACAGGAAAATCTGAGGACAAAATGTCAAAATCCAACAAAAAGGATAATCATTGATGAACAGTTTGAAATTTCAACTGACTTCCACCACAAGAGGACAGATAATTAAGATAAAGACATTGGCCCATTGCTTGAGGCCATCATTCCGCTCTCTGTGTGTAAGTGTGTATAAATAATTATATACATCAACGGTTTGTCCACAGGCCATGTACCATACCCTTAAGGGTGCGGCAGCAGCAGCAACCCTATATCTTAGTTAGATAATCTAACACTCGGAGCGTGAATGTGTGAATGTTAGGGAGGGCTTGTGTCTAAACACAGTCCTAGTATGGATAATGTACATGGCAGCCATAGGGTCTTACTTAATTTCCTTTTAACCCTTTCGTGTCTATGGCACCCAGATAAAGCCCAGATAATATTGGCGATATCTGTCTTAGCATAGTCTTAGCCAGCAGTGTCTGGGCGTCATTTGGACATCAAAAACCCTGAGAAATCACCCCTCAGAATACCCAATCTTTTTAGAGTAATTTCTAAGAATTGTCAATTTCAAGCATATACTAGTAATTGACATTTTTCACTTCAGTATAATTCCCTTGACATTGTATAAGGATAGTATGCCTTATTCTAATAAGTTGGTACATATTTAAGGTTGTAATCTGAATCTATTGTGGCCTCCCATGAAAAATAGTATGCCCAAAAATTTTACAATCGCCAATTTTAGGCACCCAGTTTTGCTCTTAACTGCAATCTAATCCTAACTACATGTACATATGGGTGAATGTTTTCTCCATTCGAGTCTAGACTGATCAGCTTGCCCCGTTGGCTGATAGGTCTTGGCCTGTAGCCTGTAACTGTTATTCAAAGGCATTGTGTTCTGATGACTCTTCACATTCAGTGCCAGAGGCAGATGTTGATTAACCCTTCCAATGCTGAGGCTAATTTCGTCTGAAGAACAAGGTCGCAAAGATCTTTGAAAACCATCTAAACCCTGTCATGTTGGTATTCATTGGATAGCTCTCACTGAGTTCTCTTAGATGAGTACCCATTTGCCAGGGTTTCAGTGATTTTTCGGGTTTTTTGCATCATTTTGTATTGGCAAAATTAGCCACCAGCAGCATAAGGGTTAACAGTCTGACTACACTGATGTGGTATATCATAGTTAAAATGACAAAACTGGGCTGGTACTGTACAGAGCATTCATGAAAATAGCAATATTTATGGCTAGTGATAGAATAGAGATAGATCGAGAGAATAGTTTTATATACATAGAATAGAGATAGATTGATAGAATAGTGATAGATCGATAAAATAGTGATAGATCGATAGAAAAGTTATAGATCAGTAGATAGAATAGTGACAGATTGACAGAATGTAAATGATAGATTGATAGAATAGTGATAGATCGATAGAATAGTGATAGATCGATAGAAAAGTTATAGATCAGTAGATAGAATAGTGACAGATTGACAGAATGTAAATGATAGATTGATAGAATAGTGATAGATCGATAGAATAGTGATAGATCGATAGAAAAGTTATAGATAGGTAGATAGAATAGTGACAGATTGACAGAATTTAAATGATAGATTGATAGAATAGTGATAGATCGATAGAATGGTGACAGGTCAATAGAATCGTGATAGATAGTGATAGATCGACAGAATAGGGATAGGCTAGATTGAAGGATTGCCATGTGGGGTGGATGAATGGGTTGGGGGGAGGAGGGACGGTCGACCCATGACCTGGTGGTATCCAGAAATTGTCGTCTGGATCTTAAATACTTTTGAAAATAACTTTTGATTTAAGAATAATTTTACAAAATATTTGAAGGAGAGTTTGCAGTAATGTTCTTATTGACATTTTCCCATCAAATAATTTGTGAATTTATGATTAAATTACAAAGTTATTTTCAACAGCAAAGTAGGTCAAGACAACATTTCTTAAGGTGATCTGCAGGCATGTATTAAAGGGTTAAGGATGAGCAAGTTCAAAATAAATCGAATCACACGAGCGATTGCCGTCCACCACTCGGCAACATTCCTCAGCCTCTTTTTCAAATTCCCCTATTGATATAATCGAATTACACGCACTGCTGAAAAGAAAATCAATTCTTTCCCTCAAACTAAATCAGAGTCATAAAGATCAAGGAAAATGCATAATCAGCTCAATTTGAAGAGAATTTGATTTGATTTCCTCAATTTAACTCTGTTATAGCCATATGGTTTACTGTATTGCACCCTTAATTATAACAATTAATGGGAAAAGCCTCTGGTGATGGGGAAAGAGCGCAAAATATAAAGTAGTCTGCTACTCTCATACTATTGAAAATAATTTTGGAATTAAGTAAAAGATCACAAAATATTTGAAGGAGAGTTGTTGAGTGGCTTCTGGTCAATATTTCTCCTTCAATTCTTTTCCAGAAAATGCTTTTGAATATAAAATATTTCCGACATTGTCAGGCTTGTTTTGGCTGCTCTGAGCGGAAATGGGTTAATAAACAAGATGACAGTATTATTCATCTTATAAATGCCCCATAAATATAAAGTGTTAAATTGTAACTTTTTTTGGTTAATTAATTTTTGATTTAGCAATCATTTATTAAGTCAGAGGGCTATCTAGGGAAGAAAAAGGTTACATACTTGTCAATGTACCAAAGAATCTAGGCTAGGCCAGTCAGTGCAAAAAGGGGTACAACAGGGGTACATTAAAGGTCTATCTAAACAAACTAAGTCTATAAATAAACTGCCACTCATAAAAACATATTTCAAAGAACAATTTAGGGCTGCTCAGTAAAATATGATGTAACTCAGGACCTTAGCAAGGGGTTTTCATCTACATACCCAAAATGAGCATTTATAAAATCATGGGTGTCAAATTAATGGAAGGAACGACGGAAAAATAATTAAATAGCAATTATATGTGTCTATCTTCATAAAAAGAAACTAGTATGCATGATAGTAGTAAAATTCATAACATTTTGCATTTATGTGAAACATAAATAATTAGAAAAAAATCCTGACCAAACTGCTACCAAGCAAGAGGCACTGGTTCAAGTCTTCGTTGGATCACCATAAGCGAGTTGACTTGGTCGCTATATAAATGTGCAGCACTATGGAGAATTTTCTATGGTGCTTCTGCAAATGAAAGACCCCATGGAACTATTTGGGAAGGGAAGGGAATTTCTTCCTGGTTCCAGGTTCGTATCTTATGCTATATCACCAAGGCTGTTAAAAATGCGACGTAAAAACCAATTCCTTCCTTTCTTTCTGACCAAGCTGCTCTTTTGGTTTATAAAAGGAAAGAATTTAGGCGTCCTTATGGCGGGCTGACAACCACTTGGCTTAGAACAAAGTAATGAACATTCTGATTACCAACCCTAACTCCTTACACTGTCTAGTCCCACAGGCTCTTATGTGGAACTCGCTACTTTAACCCATTCATGCCTGTAGATCTACTGGATGAGTGTCGTCTGGACCTATCATACTTTTCAAAATAACTTCGGAATGAAGCAGAAATTCGTAAAATATTTGAAGGAGAGTTGTAGATAGTCGCCACTTAAACCCATTTATGCCTGAAAATCTACTGGATGAACTCGTGTCGTCTGGACCTGTCACACTCTCGAAAATAACTTTTGAATGAAGCATAAATGTGCAAAATATTTGAAGGAGAGTTGTAGAAAAAGTTCTGATGAACAACTCTCCTTCAAATATGTTTGAAATAATTCTTTTGTTAGAGAAATATCACCAAAATTGTCAGGCGGTTTTGGCTGCTACAGGCATGAATAGGTTAAATTGAGATTATATGAAGAGTCCCCTTCATGTGTCTAGTTGGGCAATGACATTTGAAAAGGAAATCTCATTACGACTCCAATATTGGCCACTACTCCCAATGAGCATACTTGCTTCCTCTCCCATGTAGTAATTGTCTCAGAGTTCAGGAGACCAGACCTGGGATTACTGGCACACACAGCTGACATTTACCATTCAAGAAATTACCTTAACCCATTCATGCCTATATTTTTGATTGAGTCTTTTAACCCAAATGCTGGTGGTAGCTGCTTTGGCCATTACAAAATGATGCAAAAAACTTGAAAAATGACTAAAACCCTGGCAAATGGGTATTCATCTGAGAGTACTCAGCTAGGGCTTTCCAATGAATACCAACATGACAGGGGTTAGATGATTTTCAAAAATCTTTGCGTCCTTGTGCTTTGGATGAAAGCAGCCTCAGCATTGGTAGGGTTAAGAATATGTCTGGCCCAGCAGGGAGGAAGCAGCATAGACAGTGAAGTATTCTGCTAACCTTTTCAAACCAGGATGCAGTAATTAACCTTACACCAGCCTCAAGAAAACTATCATTATCCAAAATAAATGAGGTTCATTTTCAGAGTTCATCTTATCTGATTTCTATGCTTTGGTTAAGAACTTCAAAATAAAGCACTCATTTGAATCACAATTAAACAATGAATGAAACATAGGCCCACATAGTTTCTAAAATAGAGTATCTATAGCTTATCTCAGGCTGTATGTCATTAGAAGCTACCTTACAGCCTGAGATAAGCTATTAATAGACTAAAATGACCACTCCCAGTACCTCTATTTCTTGTGTGTTTGGATGTGTTTAACCCTGCTCTTGCTAACACTGGATATATCAGGTGCTTCATATCTTGCCTGTGTGACCAACACCGGATATATCCGGTCTTTGGGTACCCTTGCACTTAGCACAATAAAAACTACATAGGTCAATTAAGGGGTATTGAATTATAATAGATATCAAGGTTATACCCTTTACTATGTTTCTATTTCAGTTTGTGAAGCACATTATTGAAACAGTACTAGAAATCTATGAAATCCTTATGATTTGGTGGGTAGACCCACAATATCCCTGGTCCCAGGGGATAGGTTCTCCCATATGGGGGTCTAGCATGACAAGGGTTAAACAGCAATATACTTCCTGTTTGAAGGTTGGCATTGGTGGAAACAAAATAAAGCACTAATTTGAATCATATTAAAGGTGTGTCGTTGGTTGAGTTCTGAGTGATATCTTGAGCTTCATAAGTACGAAACTTTATAATTCTTAGCCGGCAGGGTCTTAGCCAGGATTTAGAAACAGGGTGCCCAAAATTGGCAATTGTAAAACTTTTGGGCGTCCAATTTTTCAAGTAGGATCACAATATATTCAAATTTTAACCATAAACATGTATAAACTTATCAAAATAAGGCATAATATCCTTATACAGTATCATGGGAATTATACTATGATGAATAAATTCAATTATATGCTTGAGATTGACATTTTAAGAAATTCCTCACGTAAAATTTTGGGTGTCCTGAGGGGTGCTTTTTAAGGGTTTTGGTGTCCAAAAAGACACCCAGATGCCCTGCTGGCTAAGACCATGTATTAAAGGCGTGTCATATTTTGAGTTTGAATGATATCTTGAGCTTCATAAGTACGAAACTTTATAATTTTTAGCCTTATCACCTTATTCTACTAGATACACATAGATGCAAAAAGCATTGTAGCAGTCGTGGTGTATGTATCCTAGGTATCAACATACCGGGCCCTGACCCCACCTCACAAAAATATGTCAAGATGATGGATCGTACATTTCACTGTAAATCTGCATTCCATGTCACATGTCAGTCGTGGGGTTGTTAACCTTATCACGGCCAGATCACCATGGAAGAGGAAATACTATCAAAGAAGTTATAGGAATGTGTTGTACTACTTTGTAACCCTTGGGCCCTCAGGCTACTTGTAAACATGCCAGAGGGCCTCAGGGAAGATCCTTACCATTGGACTGAGTTACCCTCTTTAAATAAAGATTATTATTATTGTTATTATTATTATTATTATTATTATTATTATTATTACTATTATAATTATTCTTATTATCATTATTGTTATTAGTAGTAGTAGTAGTAGTAGTATTATACTTCACTATATAGTGTATTTAGTAAGGATAATCATGCAGATTGCTTGTGCACACCCCATTGAAGGGGTCCTCAATTTATTGAATAAATAAAAAGCTGGGCTTTTAAGTGTTGTTATGAAGTAAGTCACACTCATGTGATTGTCCATTTCCAGGTGCTTAAAATTCCTAACATTCTCCTTATCAACACATCAATGTTTGACCTTGAACACATACCTTAACCCATTCATGCTCGGAGCACCACAGAAATGCTGACTATGTTGGTGATTTCTTCCTATTAAAACACCTCTTGGAAAGAATTTGATGAAGAAATATCAATCAGAAGTGAACTAACAACTGTCCTACAAATATATCAAAAATTTCAGATTTCCCTAGAATATCGAAGCATCTAAAGAATGCTGAGTAAGCATGTTTGTAAACTCTGTACATAGGATACAAAATGAACAAAGTTAAAAATATCTGAGCAGACCTACTTGCCTAGCATTAAATGGAAAAGTGTAAGAGATTTTACGTTGCCCTTAATACCACTTCTATTTGACCCAGACAGGAACTTAGCCAGGACCTGTCCAGCCTGGGCAGGCAGTTAACTGAAAAACTCAATTTTGGACTGGGAAAAACCCTGATTTTTCAGGATCTGGGTGTACTACAAATGACACATGCAAGACTATGGCCAAGCAGTCTGGAGACTCTGGACACAATGCATTAGATGGCTTGGCCATGGGGGCAGCCCACTGAGCCAAGTGAAATTTATCAGACCACCAGAAGCAGTAATTATGTGTGATGAAGTACTGTTAATGTCCACTTCATGAGCTACTAAGAAAGCAAATCAAAATTACCAATGCTTTCTGGGCAGTGGTGTGGGCATTAGATGGCTTGGCCATAGAGGCAGCCCAGTGAAATTTATCAGGCCACCAGAAGCACTAATTAAGTGTGATGAAGTGCTGTTAATGTCCACTTCATGAGCTACTAAGATAGCAGACCCAAATCTCCAACTCTTCAGGGCATAAGTCTGGCATTAGATGGCTAGGCCATGGGGGCAGCCCAGTGAAATTTATCAGGCCACCAGAAGCAGTAATTAATTGTGATGAAGTGCTGTTAATGTCCACTTCATGAGCTACTAAGATAGTAAACCAGAAATCACCAACCACCAACGCCTTCCTTGAACAACCTTCGTTTCACCACAAGACATATGGACTATGTCAACACAAGATAGGGGAATGCTGAGGACAGGGGTCAAAGGTTAACCTCACACAGGGTCAAAGGTCAAATCGGTTATAGGTCCCACCCAGGGTCTTAGCCAGGATTTAGAAACTGGGTGCCCAGAATTGGCAATTGTAAAACTTTTGGGCATCTTATATTTCAAGGGAGACCAATTTACAGACATAAATATGCACTTACTTGTTGAAATAAGGCATAATATCCTTATACAATTTTATGGGGATTATATTGTGTTGAAAAAAATTTAATTACATTATTGAAATTGACATTTTCAGAAAATACTCACAAAAAAATTTGGGTGTCCTGACGGGTGATTTTTTGAGGGTTTGGGTGTCCAAAAGATGCCAAGACACCCTGCTGGCTAAGACTATGGTCCCACCATAACATATCCATTGAGTGAGTTATGATTACATAATGCGATTTCTTAATGTTTTTCAAAGTGGATTGCTCAGGCTTCGGTTTGTTTGGTGTGCTAATATTTACTCAGGCTGTATTTCCACTTGGTTTACACCGCAAGAGTATTGGTTTATGTAAATCTATCAGCGATAGTGCACTCTGACTGAAATATTGTGCAAACACAGGTTACGCTTAATGACAGATATTCAAGCCTCTTTGTTGAAAATGTGATTTAAGGGATGAGCAATATGTATGCGCTCTTTAGATTTTTTCTTCGGTAATGATAAAGCCAAAAAGGTTACTGCAAAAGATCTACATTATTTACAACAAAAAATAAATTTGAAGTCATAAAGTTTGTGTTCATTAATTTGAAATGACAGTGCAGTTCAGTTATTTCATAACACCAAATGATTCCACTTTGTCTCATCTCTCTCCTACTGTCTCTGTCTCTCTCTGTCTCTCCCTGTCTGTCTGTCTGTCTGTCTGTCTCTCTCTCTCTCTCTCTCTCTCTCTCTCTCTCTCTCTCTCTCTCTCTCTCTCTCTCTCTCTCTCTCTCTCTCTTGTCTCTCTCTCTCTCTCTCTCTCTCTCTCTCTCTCTCTCTCTCTCTCTCTCTCTCTCTCTCTCTCTCTCTCTCTCTCTCTCTCTCTCCTACTGTCTCTCTCTCTCTCTCTCAGGTTTGATGTTTAATATGCGTGAAACATTAATAGAAGAGCCAAGAGGAGCTGTCTCTCCTGATCTCTCCCTCCTACTGTTGGCAGGAGATCATATAACACAGGCTACGGTCCACATCACCAGCAGTCTGCTGCTACTGTTAACACATCCAATATACAATATGGTAGCCATGTTTGTTTAACCCTTTCATGCCCAGAGTTCCAACCAGAGGATATCTTCTGGAACCCTGAGGCTTATTATTAGTGTTTTTATTATTATTATTATTACTATTATTATTATAATTATTATTATTATTATCATTATTATTATTATTATAATCATCATCATTGTTATCATTATTATCATTATCATTATTATCATTATCATTATCATTATCATTATCACCATCATCATCATGATCATTATTATTGATATCATCATCATCTTGATTATTGTTATCATTATTATAATTATGACTATCACGATCATCATGATCATTTTTATGATTATTATTATTATGATCATCATGATTATTATCATTCACCATCATCATCATCATCATCATCATCATCATCATCATCATCATCATCATCATAACTGTTACAAATAAAACAAGTGCATGCAGACAGAACTGTTTGATGTAAACCCTAAGCATGAATGGAGTATGACCAGTCCAGCATGAGTCATGTAGTGCTGTCACAGAAAACTCTCTGATGATCTACGAGCAGAGGACGTGTTCGGAGTTTGCACGTCGACAGTTCCCGGCCACTGCGATAGCTCATGTCAAATTTCCCCGGTGCAATTATGTTATGGGATTAACCCCTATTGATTGGTGGCTGACCCTACTATATCTCACTCACTCGATTTGAACATCGTGAAACTGCCTCGGGTCAAGTTTATCCTAGGGATGGGTAGAAAAGCTGTCCATTGAGGAAGCATATTGCATTGATGGTGTCTGACAATAGCATCAGCCCATTCCAATTCATAGTGAAACTCTCACTGCCACAGGACGAGGTCAAGTTTATCCTACAAACGAATAGTAGTAGCCTAGCTTACTAGAGCTGGCTTATTCTTTTAAAGCAACTAGTCACTATTTTGTTACTAGTCAAGTCATTATAGTACTTTTCAGATTAGCAAGATGGCAGCACTGCTGAATTCTCTTGTGGCTATTACCAATAAACTGACATCTGGTGTGGAAATTAAGAACTAAACTGGACTCAGCAAGCACAGTGAAGTTATTAAGACAGCAAGCCTTATAAGAGAGCAAGCAATATACAGAAATACAAATTTATGTATTCAGCCTGGTATCGAGGCTAGGATAGTAGGAGCCTGCCTCCCAGGCCATACTTAGATGTCATCCCTTGTAGATAGTCAACACTGCGATACAGGGTTAGGCACCTAGATTTCAGGCTTTTGATAAAAATTAGTGGTCAAAAACAGGATTTCTGGTTTAAAAAATCTAGGGTCCGACAGCAAAATGGGCCCCTGAGAAAGTCGAACCCTGTGGTATGCTAGAAGGGTAGTTGAAAATATACCAGTGCAACCCCCTCATGTGGCATCTGTGTGAACTAAACAGCCAACAGTAGGCCACAAGTCGTTATGTAGTATAGGTGCAGACATACATCTATAAGTAATAAAGTAAATGCCTAGTAGCTAGTGGTCGGACGATTAAGCGAAAACTCAAGCATTTGGTTGAGGTGAGGCAGACTCGACCCGTTCAAATGGCATTTGAAATAATCGATTATTTCAAATGTGAAATTTAATTAATTCATGAATAAATTTTGTGAAATTACGCGTCAAAACATACAAAAACAATGGAACTTTCGTTTAAGTGACAGGGACCGGCTCCGTGTCAACACTCAAGAGTAAACAAATCTATTGCCGCGTATTGCGCCATATTTGGTGCACCGATTCATTAAGTGCCGCGGTACACCGCATGTGTGCCTGGCATGTGCCGGCGCATGCCTCGGCACAATAATGTGTGAAATCGTTTGCCTTAAAATTAGGGCAATGTGACTGTAAAACTCGAACCAAATCGATTAATCGTTCGAAATATTTTTCGATCAATCGATTCAGAAAATCTCTTCGCATCCGAACCCTACTAGTAGCCCATTCCAATTCATCATGAAATTCTCAAGTTGCTTCAGGTGAAGTTTGCCCTACAAATGGAGAGTAACTGCCCAGTTACTAAGTACATAGGAATGGTAGGGTATGACAAGGCAAGACATTAAACCCTTCCAATACTGAGGCTACTTTCATCCTAAGCACAAGGATGCAAAGATTTTTAAAAACCACCTAAACCCTGTCATCTTGGTATTCATTGGATAGCTCTCGCTGAGTACTCTCAGATGAGTACCCATGTGCCAGGGTTTCAGTCATTTTTCAGGTTTTTTGCCTCATCTTGTATAGGGCAAATTAGCCACCACAGCATAAGGGTTAGGAGAAGCAAGCTTTGTCAATCCCTGTAGAAATCCATATAGCTCTGCCAATCCTCCTTGTCCCCACTCAATAAAGAGGTAATAATCAGCAAAATGGGGCTGAACTTGTCAGTCAATCCACAGACTGGAAACATTATATATAGTCATAGCCAGCAGGGTATTTGGGCGGCATTTGGACGCCTAAACCCTCAAAATCAACCCCCTGGACAGTGGACACCCAAATATTTTTGTGAGGAATTTCTTAAAATATCAATTTCAAAAATATAATTGACATAATGAATGTATTCACCTCAATATAATTCCCATGACACTATACAAGGATAATATGCCTTATTTCAATAGGTAAATACATGTTTATGGTTGTATTCTATGTATATTGTGGTCTTCATTGAAAGATAGGACACCCAATTTTTTCCCAATTACCAGTTTTGGGCACCCAGTTTCTAAATCCTGGCTGAGACCCTGACTGGAAATTTCCTAAAAAATGCCACCAACTTCTACCACTAGTCTATGTGAATATATGCTATTTTCAGCGATCTTTTTTAAAAAAACATTTAACGATACCAGTACCAGTACCAGTACCTCTTAGCGATATCCGACCCTACTTATGGGACCTTTATTATTATGTATAATTAAAACACTGAAATGTGTGAGTTCCCACAAGTGCATCATCCCAGTCAGAAATTTTCGATTCTTGGCAAGCTGTGCTGGTTGTCTGGTACCAGTATCAGTACCTCTTAACAGTATCCAATCCAACCTAACGGACCTTCATCATTATGTGTACCCAAAAGGCCAAAACACTGAAATAAGTGATTTCCCACAAGTGCATCAGCCCAGTCGGAAATTTTCAATTCTTGGCAAGCAAAGCTAGTTGTCTTGAGTGGCCTGAGCTTATGTATACACAATATGTATACCTACCTAAAACACTGAAATAAGTGATTTCCCACAAGTGCATCATACGATTCATCCCAGTCGGAAATTTTCAATTTTTGGCAAGCTACGCTTGTTGTCTTGAGTGGCCTGAGCTTGGCCTCATTCTCATTACGTAGTAAGCACATCAATATTTCAGCCGGAACAACTCGGTCTGCCTCCACGCCGACATGAACAGACCTAGCCTACAAAACTCAACACACATTATTGATGAAGTCAAGAGAGAATATATTGCTCTCTCTTGGTAAGGCCTAAAAAATGTGTTTGTTTCCTGAAACTTTGCCTACGTAGTGGCCTACTCTCAAAGTTTTTATAGGTTTTGCCTCCGCACCGACATGGAAATACCTAGCCTACAAAACTCAGCACCCAATATTTATGGACAGCCGAGAGAGAATTTATTGCTCTTCTTGCTATGGCCTAAAAAATATGTGTTTGTTTCTTGAAACAAACTTACTGTGGTGCGTAGTGGCCTACTGTCAAAGTTTTTTTTATAGGTTTTTCCTCCCACAACGTGAATATGTGGGATATTTGAGTTACAAGTAGCAGGGCTCGAAATAACAGATAGCTCCATTGTCAATTCACAATGGCAAATAATTTCCTGTTGGTGAGAACAAGGCTGAATAACGCCAACTTTACTTGAAAAGTGAGAAGTGCCATTCCAGACTATCTAATCATAGAAAAAAGGATTTTCAGGCAAGCTGAACAATCCCCCATCTTGTCCCGCTTGACTATCTATCATTAAAAGTTGGGGGTTACTCCTTAAAATTCAAGTTGTGCCCCTAAAACTCTCAATGGTCAATTTTGTCTCCGTGGGACCAAAAGCAATGCAGTTGTCAGGCAGACTCTTAGCCAGGATTTAGAAACTGGGTGCCCAAAATTGGCAATTGTAACACTTTTGGGCATCTAAAGTTGTAACGGGGACCACAATATACTCAGATTTCAACCATAAACATGTATAAATTTATCAAAATAATGCAAAATATCCTTAAACCTTGTCATGGGAATTATATGGAGATGACAAAATTAAATTATATCCTTCAGATTGACATTTTAGAAAATTCCTCAAAAAAATACCTGGGTGTCCTGAGGAGTACTTTTTAAGGGTTTGGTTGTCCAAAAGGCACCCAGACGCCCTGCTGGCTAAGACTATGTCCGGGTAGATGTTCGATTGAGCACTTCAGCAGGACAAGGCTTACGAGTCAATGCATTACACCATCAACATGTGCAAGGCCACAGTTGCCTCAATGAGTTTCCAATAACCGGACTATGAGGAAAAATCGTTAGTCCACACGTTAATCAATGATCGCTGTGGTCCGTGGCCCAGTATGGCAGCTCTCCAATGGAGGTGCCTATGGCAGGCTGGCTGAGGGTGCTGTCGCTTACAGGACATCATTTCATCAAAGCGTTAATCTGCACTTCCTTTAAAAATATTTTTTTGGACAATAAAAATCTTTTAACTTTATTCACTTACTGTTAGAAGTGTGTAGTTACTTATTTTATTTATATGTTTGGCCTTCATTTTCAAATAAAACAGAGATAAGTGTTATTTTGACTGTGAAAAGCCAAAACTGTAGGTAGGTTTTAAACATGAGAGCCGTACACACACACACTGAATCACTGCACTGAAAGTAGGGCTCGAAATTAACTTTTCCAGGGAGCCCAAGTGCATCTTTAAAAGCTACTTAAAGGCGGTGTGTATAGAAACCAGTACATCTTTGGGCTCTGCAGAAATTTGAGGGAGCTGCAGGAGAATTCACGGGAACGCTGGGGGCTCCAGGCCCAAGTTAATTTCAAACCCTGATGTCCCTACTGCCTCTTGTGCATTTCACTTCCATGTAGGTTGACAACGAACGATAGGACACGAAAAATAACCTCAAGCTAATTTCAAGCCCTGATGTCCCTGCCTCTTGTGCATTTCGCTTCAATATAGGTTGGCATCGAACGATAGGACGTAAAAAATAACTTCAAGCTAATTTCAAGCCCTGATGTCACTGCCTCTAGTGCATAGAAATTCTATTCAATGTAGGTTGGCAACGAATGATAGGACACGAAAAATAACCTCTCTTAAGCTACCCTTATCTAGACTTGGACACAATAAACGACACCCCTAAAATCCTGTAACCTAATCTGAAGAGCTCACAATAAAAGACATCTGAACTAGAAAAGCCTTTTATTCCGAGTACTTATTTGATAGCATATGGAGTTAAAAATAAGCACTTGTCATTGCTCTCACGGCAGGGGTCAGGAAAGCTTTTACAGTAAAAGCTACTGCACCTAAAGTGATATGATCTGGTATCCCTATCTCTGTCCTGACTCCGTTTATAAAGTATTAAAGATAGAACAGGGCTCAACATTACCTCGTAGTAGTAACGTGAGCTTAAAGTTCTTAAACCTTTAAAATACATATATTTTTGATCAAGCATTTCTATTTATATAGATTTTGTGCTTCAAATGATATCACTTAGGCCTTAAAAAAGTTAAAATATGCAATATGCAATTAATGCAACAAAATAGAAAAGAAAAAGCCTTTCAAATCATTAAATCCATGATATATAAAACATACTACTACTACTACCAGTATATAATATGTTATAACTTATTTCGGACAAGTCAAAAATTATGACGGGCAAGTAAAAATCATTAACTTCTTGCATGGCATGGTAAGTTAGGTCTGAAACTTATGTTGGTGCCAGACCTTGTATCTGTGTGGGGCGTCTTATTTTTCAAAGAGACCACAATATACTCCAATTACAATTTACAACCATAAACATGTATTTATATAATGATATCTATGCTTATAAAGCATATGTCCACATACAATGGCATGTGAATAGAAGTCAGGAGAAAAATATTCAATATAGGTTTGAAATTGGACATTTTAAGAAATCACTAACAAAATCCTTTGGGTGTTCTGAGGGGCAATTTTTAGGTTTTATGTGTCCAAATGACACCCAAACGCCCTGCTGGATAAGACCATGGCTACTAGAATGATGCTACACCATCAGATATTTAAGCAAAGGCGGGTGAACTTCATCCGCCTTTGATATAAGCTATTCCTCAGGAAATGCTGGTCTCTGTGAAGTACACTGCGTGTGTGGGACAGGATTAAAGCCAATCCAGGATTTAGATACTGGGTGTCCGAAATTGGCAATTTCCACAAAACGAGTGGCCTGAAAAATGATTTTTGAGGGTTTGGGTGTCCAAATGATGCCCTGCTGTCTAAGAGTATGATGAGTGGTCCACTGGCCCCCAGCATACTGGGATAAGAGGCATAGCTTTTTCTAACCCCCCCCCCCCCCCCTCTCAAGATGATGCTATACCATCAGATATAAGCTATTCCTCAGGAAGTGCTGGTCTCTGTGAAGTACACTGCGTGTGTGGGACGAGATTAAAGGCAATCGCGGTAATACACGCCTGTGTCACTCACAAAGCTTAATCCCCCCCTACTTAGCCTTGCCTTTCAGGGCTACTTATCCTCCCTCTCCTACTGCTAGAATTCTCTTCAGGCACTTAACACATTCAACCCTGCTTTGGCACAAAATAACAACTTTTTCAGGTATATTTTCCTACAAAAAATGTTATTGGAACCAGGGTCTTAGCCGATATTTGGGAACAGGGTGTCCAAATAGAGGTTTTATAGACTTTTGTGTGTCCAAAGTGTGGTACAAAATACATACTACTAGTAAGATAGACCCTATACCTTTACAGATAAGTACTGCTTTGGGTGTCTTATAAAAGTGACACTACAGCTTCTACATCTTCTAAGAAAAGTCATCTTCAACAAATTCTGCCATAAATTTTTGGGTGTCCAAACTGTCAAAAAACAGTGTTCTGCGTGTCCAAATGACACGCTGGACGCATTGCGGCTAAGCCCCTGATTGGAACATTTTCTTGAGGAGAAGTGAAAATTAGAATCCAGCAAATATTTTGAGAAGTCATGCTTCATTCCTTATCAACGTCCTCCTACTGCTAGAATTCTCTTCAAGCACTTACCACATTCAACCGTGCTTCAGCCCAAAATGATGACTTTTTCGGGCATATTTTCCTTAAAAAAACATTTCTGGAGGAGAACTCTGAGCATGAAAGGGTTAAGGCACAGACTCACACAATACTGGGCCCATCTTGATGGAGTGGTATATTTATAGAATAGGAACTTAAGATGAATTGACATCTCAATCTTCCAATGAAGATGTTCAAAGTCCACCTTGACTTGAAAGTTCTCTTTTTATACCTACAGAATGGAATCATTGAATAGAATTTTATTTTAAGTATCTAGATGCACATTTTCAATAACCCACAAAATTAGCGATTATTATCATTTTTATCATTGCCATTATCATTATTATTATTATCAACATCACTATTATTATCATTTTTTTTTTTCATTATTATTATCATTATCACTATCATCATCATTAAAATGTTCAGTGAAATAAGCCATGTTTTTCCTGTAATAGCTGCTATCTGGCCCACAGTATCGAGTGCTCCAGCATGACTGTGAGGTGTAAACTATCAGCACCTCCTCTGATAGACACATACAGTAGCTATATATAGACAGAGCCTATAAACAGAGAGGCTGCTCTCACACGCTTGGTCGTTTGGTATTTCCATCTCACTACCAGTCTTCAAGATAACTTTGGAATAAGGTATTTAGCAGCTGTGATGCAGAAATTATTGGGCAGGGTTTGATCTTCACCGAATGCTAGTTTAATTGACTTCCTATGTAGTGTTGGGGCCAGGGTCTTACCAGTTACCTAAGTTGCATAAATAATCATACTAATCCTATATATATATATTGACATAGCTAGACAAACTTTGCTTCCTGTTAGAAGTAGGATGGAAAGGGGATAGATGGTCTAAAGGAGCTATAAGAAAAATGAGAGATATCATCAATATGCACCTAGAATATGTGAACCTATGTGCCCGAATTGCACCTAGACTACCTACTCTAGGAATTAAGAAATTAAGCCTGAGCTATCATATGCATGGTTTTCAGGAGGATGTCAGTCCGGACAGCTGATTGTGAGAGAGCTGATTGTAAGACTTGGGCTCCTGATATTTCTTATGGGCACCTAGATTCTTCTTTGCTAGGAGCCCGAAAAGCACCTTGCAAAATGTTTAAGATCGATCCCTGTAGAAGGGGGTTTAGGGTGCTACAAGCATAAATGGGTTAAACTCTGAAAGTCCAACTCCTCAAATTTACGTGCTCAGTTCGACTGTATTGGAGCTGAACTCTCCAAATGAAGACAGTATGGTGGTTAGATAGTGGTTACCGGCTGAGCAATAATGACAGATGTACGTGATAATATCGGGGCTATCTGTTTCCCTAACAATCATCACTGAAGATGTTATCTCACAGAATTAGCCAGGAGGAAACAGAGGGTGAAGTGGTGAACCGCTCTATCTGCAGACTCCATTTTCAGCCCAACTTTTGAGACTTACTTGACCAGTGTCGTCTGGACCTGCCAATGGCTGCCATACTTTTGCAGATAATTTTGGAATCGAGCAAGATTCACAAACTCTTTGAATGAGAGTTGTAGATAAAGCTTAAATGAACAAATCTCCATCTGCAGACTCCATGTTAACCCATACATGCCTGGAGATCTATTTGCCATGTGTCGTCTGGACCTGTCATACTTTTGAAGATAACTTTGGAATTAAGCATTAATTCACAAACAATTTGAATGAGAGCTGTAGGTAGAGCTTTCATGAACAACTTTCCTTCAAATATGTTTTAAGTATTGTTTTTGTTAGAGAGATATCACCAAAAAAGTCAGGCAGGTTTTGTCAGCTACAGGCATGAATAGATTAACCTTGTCCTATTAATCCTTTGCATCATTTTGAATAGGCCAAATTAGCCACCAGCAGCATAAGGGTTAAGCCATTTAGCCATACCCATATCCTGGGCTCCAGCTAAAACGTGATATATATGACCTAAGCGATGTAAATACCAATTCCTTCCTTTCTTCATTCTTGCTTCAATTAGCAACTTCTGGCTTAGGATCTGTAAAAAGGGAACAAACACTGCCTGCAGCCTATAGGTGGCTGAATACTGACACTGGTCTTCTTCAGGCCACTGGTGGACAACAGGCACTTTCTAAAACACACTGGTCACTTGCCCTGTCACACAAATTTTAAGTGGATATACCCTTTGTACATACAAGGAATTGGACTTTTTAATTCCCCTGACTCAATGAATGAAAATTTATCCAGCCAACACAGAAAATAAATATTTGTGAATAATAGTGAATGTAAATTTATCAGGCCAATGCAAAAAATAAATATTTGTAAATGATACATAAATGCATATATATTTTTAATGTTATATTATGTATAATTCAAGCTTAGAACACATTGCTAGGATGGGAACTAATGAATTATGCATTCCTAACCAACGTGGCAAAGGACTTCTGTGCTATGACTGATCAACTAACAAAAACAACACTGTCTAGTGGTTGGTGTTCACAGATGACTCACGTCAATGTTGACTGTTTTCACTAGCACAGTAGATGATAGATTTATGTGTAGCTCTGTCTGTGAACTGTTTCAATGACTCAATCATCAATGATCATTTCATTACATCAAAAACACAGATCCATGTAGAAAGTACATCAGACATCATCAAGATGACAGTGTAAATGTCAGTGTTAGATATTTTGATCACACTCAGCTGCCTAACCCAGATATGTGGAAATATGCAGGTTCCCGTGTCAGTTTCAAAATATACACTGACACCTCACTCATTCAGTTCACTTGTGAGGGAAGTCAAGATTGCCCAACCTTCCCTGAATAAATACACTGTTTATGTGCAATCCGCGTCATTGCCAGACATGAAATTCTGCCACTGTATACATTAGAGTATGTGACTTCCGATCATCGCTATGATTTTGGTCTCATAATTGTGCAAAAGGATGTTTTCGTAAATCTTACCTTCAGTTGGCTGCTAGATGGTAGATGTGAAGGTTTTCCAAGTTCAAGATGGCGGCAAAATGAGTCACGTGTATTCATGCGCAGTGATCAGCTGCCTCAGACGCATCACGCACCAATTATAATTATCCTCGGCCTCAAAGAGCACCTGGCGAACCACTTGTATTCCTGCAACTGCAAGCGACGTTACGTTTTCTAGCAAAATATCTAATTAGAATTTCTTGAATTCATTAAAAGTGATAATTGGAATATTTTTTCCGTGGAAATCACCGAGCAATTGAATTAATATCTTTGTTGTAAAAGTTATAATTTTCATTTTCCTTTCCAAGTGATAAATCAAGAAGTGACATTTTCTATTATTTTCAAACAAAGACTGACCGCATTTATGGCTCTGTTTTCATATGCAAAAATTGCAATATTAGGAGTAATAAATCATAGGCCTAATTCACAGCATAGATAATTTCAAAAGATCCATTTTTGATATTTTTTTCTGAAATGTTGACAATGGATATTTGATTCCCTGGCTTATTTGACTTCAAAGCTAGTTTACTATATTAAACAGGACTTATTCTAGGGAGTCACTTTACAGTCGCACCAACGTGCGTGCGACAGTGGCTTCAAAACTAGTAATAATGACGTATGAATGTGGTAAATTATTAGACAACATGGCTAGCTAAGACTTTAGATAATTCTTATTTTTATATATATTTCATAACACAAGTGCTTTTCTTGCAATTTAGAGCAGCAAAGCAAAAGTCCTCTAAATACTTTTTTGAACCATGCCATAGTGAGCACCAATACTTGTAACAAATTGAATCATATCGATCTTTTCAGTGGAACTATATTATTCTTAACTCCTAGAATCCTTTCTTTAGGGCCAGAAAAATGACATATTTTGTTATTAGTGAAAAAGAAGAGGCTCGATAAGATAAAATATGAGGACCAACAATTTTTTGTCAATGTATTTTAAGGACTATTTCAGGTAAATTTGAAAAATTGGTAGTCTCAGAACATTTTAGTGAAACATGTTTTTGATGATATCACGAATGTAGGTGTTGTTCTTATTCATCTAAAATATAAACTTTGAATTGTATTGCATAGTTCCGGACAATTTTGTAGGTATTTACCCAGTTTGGATTGTTAATTGAGTCCACAACCAAAAGCAGTCTGACACTTTTGATTAAATCTTTCAGGTTAAAGCATTGTCAGAAAAAGTAATGAAAATTAGATGTAAATCAGAACATTACCAATAATTCTCCTTCAAATATTTTGTAATTTTGTTCTGACTTTCCAAGTTATTTTCAAAAGTATAACTGATCCAGACGACAATATGTGGAGAACCCCTTGAGCATTATTGGGTTAAAACAGCATTATCATCAGAGGGGTTCCTCGTTCACCCTCCGCCGTCCGACGCAGGGGTAACCAAAAGGCTCACGTGTTCAGTCCGATTTATTTAAATCAAAAAGTGTTTGGGCATATCAAATGCACATTCAAGAGTCAGAAAGAGCTAAACTACGTGTATATACTTTTAATTTCGGCTCCTCATTTGTTGCGTGCAGCCAATTGGATCCATTCGCCTACACAGGATAAATACAAAAAAAACATGCTAACTTTTTGAATGAATAAATCTATTTTGACCAATTAGAATTGAATATATAATGTGCTGTTATTTTCAGAATAGTGACGATCATTAATGTAAGTTATTACAGCAAAATGTTTTACTACCAGTTGTTGGTGCTAGGTTCTAGCAAAGGAACCCTCAAGTTCCAAGAGGAACTGTTTCCTCTATTCACCTGGTGAGATAAAGGTGAACTAATTTGGTCACTCAGGCCACCTTGACCACTTGGTGACCGGAAACAGAAAACATTAAAGAGAGAAAAAACGTATGACAGCCTAAAAATCTAGGTACCCTCCGCCGACACGGGGACAACGAAAAGGCTCACTTTTTGAATGAATAAATCGATTTCGACCAATTACAAATAAGTATATGATGTTACTGTTATTTACATAATTGTGGCAATCATTAATGTAAGTTATTACGACTGGAAATGACAAAATGTGTAAGTGCAAAACGTTTTACTTGTACTTGTTGGTTCTGAGTTTTTGGTTATTGTTCCCTAAATCGAAGGATCCCTCCAGTTTCTGTTCATACCTCAAATTAACCCTTCCAATGCTGAGGCTACTTTCATCCAAACCACAAGAATTCAAATATTTCTGAAAACCATCTAAACTCTATTATGTTGGTACTCATTGGATAGCTCTCACCGAGTACTCTCAGATGAGTACCCATATGCCAGGGTTTCAGTCATTTTTTGCATCATTTTGTATTGGCCAAATTAGCCACCAGCAGCATAAGGGTTAACATAGCGCTCTATAACTGCGATGTCCTTGAGGGGATCCGCCGTGGCCTAGTGGCTCCCAAGCCTGAGGTCGCAGGATCAAGTCTCCGCTGGATCCCCATTGGCGGGTTGGCCGAGGCGCCATTTATAAATGTGCGGCATTGCGAAGGGTAGTCCATGGTGCTTTTGCAACTGAAAGTTCCCCTTGGAACTATTCGCAAAGAGAATGGAATTTCTTCCCTGTTGTGGGTTTATATCACGTCGCTATATGACCTCATGAATATATATGTCGCTGTTGAAAACGACAGAAACATATTCCTTCCATTGCCCTCCATTGAGTAACCGATGTACTTCCACGCACAGTGTATATCTGTGCATAAGGACTTAAGGCCCAGTCACACTAGGGTCCGACTATCGCACGATTTTTAAAATCGGCAGGCCGGATTCGATTTTTTCACCTATCGGCTCCGTCTAAAAAGTCAGCATATACGATCTTAACCCAGTACCGACTTTTTAGACGAAGCCGATAGGTGAAAAAATCGAATCCGACCTGCCGATTTTTAAAATCGTGCGATAGTCGGACCCTAGTGTGACTGGGCCTTTAGGTGGTATCGAATAAATATTGATATCGTATTCCAACTCTTGTTGTACTTGGGTGCGCATTTATCAGATTATCAGTGCAGCTTTTGTATTGACTTGGTGTTTCACTAAAAGTCATGTACGAAAAGTTTCTAAAATAAGATGCTAGCCCAATTATTCGTTTATGTATCAACAAAAGTAGGGTAAATTAGTCGAACACGTCGGCTTTTGATTTTTTTAGAAAAAACATTCGTCTAACATATATTGCATCTAAGACTACTAAAACGAGTAACCATGATTCCAATTGCATTGGGATGATCACCAGAGAGACGACCCTCTACTGTTTAACTCATTAATGCTTAAGAGGTCCACTAAAAATTGTCGTCTGGATCTATAATACTTTTGACAATAACTTTTGAATTGCAAGAGATCTTGCAAAATATTTGAAGGAGAGTTGTAGGTAGTGTACTGATTAAAATTTCTCCTTCAAAAATGTTCTCAACTATGCATGGGTTCGAAAGATTTCATCAGAATTGTCAGGCTGTTTTGGCTGCTGTGAGCATTAATGGGTTAATCCGTTTATGCTTAAGAGTTCCTCCATCAATATAAGTCTGTTTATGTGATAATTTTAACAATAACTCAAAAATCAAGAATAATTTTACAAGATATTTGGAGAAGAGTTGTTGGTAATGTTCTGATTAACATTTCTCCTTCAAATATGTTTCCGTATATGCCTTTGGAGAAAAGGATTAATCAAAATTCTGCAGCTGTTTTGGTGGCTGTAAGTATGAGTGGGTTAACTTATCACAAACATAAGAATGAATACTAGTAATTAAGATTATAATTACGATCACAAGTGCGTACAGTGACATTCGTATTAACTGGGTGAATTATTTTTATGCAAGAAGCTGAATAAAAAAGTTATTGAAAAAAAACTGGGTGAATTTACAGGAGATGTAAACACTTTTGGACCAGGACAAAAACATTTACAAACGGGACCGGGAAACTGTGTTCACAGCTCCGAGGTTTTTAGACCTTAGATGTTCACTCCCAGAGATTTTACTATATACTCGATCGATCTGGTATTTTGTGTACAATAACACACGTAATTGAAGTTTTTTCGCTAGTTTTATTTTTTTATTACCAAATGCGGAGTTCATGTGTAAATAGTCTGGCAGTGTTTATCAATGATCTAGTCGGTTTGGAACGTTGTAATTTGAAGTGATAATGCATCGTTAATTCAATGTTGACGTTCAGGTCAGTGGCGGTGGTTTTCGCCGGGCACTTAACCCTTATGGTGCTGGTGGCTTATTTGTAAAATGATGCAAAAAAAAAAAAAAAAAAATGATTGACACCCAGGCACATGGATACTCATCTGAGAGTACTTAGTGAGAACCATCCATTGAATACCGACATAGCAAGATGGTTTTCAAAAATCGTTGCGTCCATGTGCTTTGAACGTAAGCAGCCTTAGTACTGGAAGGGTCAAGTTTCCTCCACCATTTCCAACTGGCCAGCCACGTATTAGCCTAGATTGTGCAGAACAGATGATTATGATCGAATTTCCAAATGGCTGACTCTCAAATATGAGAGCGTATGTCGCAATCAGTCAATTCCGTCTCTTGATTTAACATGGAGTTACCCTTTTCAAATGTCATCTAGCTTGTGTGATGCTTTTTAATATAAAAACTACATGTACTTAAAGGAAGGTCGTTCTTTGGGGTCCTTAAAACATTTGCCCTTAAAAGATGCTTTTGAAAGATATCATCAAATTATTGAGGCTCTATATATAGATACGGTAGATGCATTGGTGGGTTTTTAAAGAATATACTCTCTTCTATATTCAATACAGATTTTTAAACGTCCAATTTACACGAAATGAGCGACAAATAAACATTCAGGCAGTATAGAATGTTTTACGAGAATTGCGAAAAAAATATTATGACGTTCACAGCTGCAAATTCTAATATTGAGACTCGTATCACTCGAGTTTCATATGGTATTTCTAAAAATTCAACATGGTCTCAAAACTATTTGCATCTTCAAAGCGCCAAAAAAAATACGCCAAAGAGCACGTACTTGCAATCAGGCGAAGATACAGCGAGCTTAGGATTCAGAAGTTGTTTTTATTAGTTTTGGATCTACATTCCATAGCTTTAGACAATGTAGGCGAAAATATATGTTGTAGGGTAGTTCTCCTCTCCGAGACATGTTCTAGGGCAAGGTATATATTGGACATTAGAACGTAATATCAGAGACCACCATACTAACTAAGATAAAAGCTCCCTGGTAATATTGAACGAATGGAAATATTCAAACTTTGATAAAGTATTGATCACTTTTAGAATTGAGAAACAGCAGTACATACAATTCGCATTGCGGCATGTGCATATATTTTATTCAAATGGGGGGGGGGGGGAGACTTTATGAACAGGTATATATCTTTACGACTTTTTTGAAATGGTTATGTTTCAAAGACACTGATATACGCAAATTTTTTTGTTTATCTATAGATATTGAAAATATTATTTTAAGTTTTCGAAGACTGGATCTGGGATATTCGTAAATGATTAAGACATTTTCAAAGTTCATTTAGTAATATCCAAAAATGCTTTATCGAAATGATTTGAAAATTTTATGACGAACTTTTGATGTTAATGATTTAGGCTAAGTTATACATATTTCATTTGTGTGTATTTTTCATTCATTCGGGTAATGGTAAGTTAAGGAATATGAATCATAGTGAAAGCGCTCCTAGTGTGTATTCAAAGAACTAAGTCAATTTCCGTGTGAACTTATTATTTATGTAGTGCCGAAAGTCAAACATCTTTTTCAAAACAACCTGTATATTGAGCCACTTTCCCCAATGTAAAGAGTGGACAATATCCATATTGCCCGGCCCTTTTATCAAAGATTGAGCAGTGGGACCCCTTTTGAAAATATCTCTATAATGGGCACAATCCAGCGAACTTGCCCAGAAAGTTTGAATATAATGGTGATGTTATGAGTGTGTGCGTTAGAAGTGTGTGCGAAGCATTGCTCAAAATGATGCATAAAACGTATTTGGTAGTCGTGCAAAAACATGTTCTAAAACAACAAATCTTCAAGTGAAAGATGGACGGGGCCTCACTTTCAGATCACCTTAATTTCTATTAAATCATCCAGCGAAGGATGTCTAATTCATTGTGTTTTTTTTTATTTGAAAACATTCGTAAATATCTAAAGATCAATTATCAAAGTGAAACGGAATATTTCCATAAATCGAATCCCCATGACTTAATCTCCAATAAATTTCTATGTTAATTTTAGTCAGTAATATTAACATTTCTCTACCAAATATTTTCCTAACTACGCGTCTGCCTGCAAGATCTCATCAAATTTGTCAAGTTCCTTTTGGTCTCTGTGAGCATTAATGTCTTAAAACTTAATTAATGTGTTATTCCTGTATTTTTTTGTCATTTGGTGGACAATTCAGTCGCGCAGAGTAACTATGTTTTGACACGCGTAAACAAAAATACCAACGTTTTATTTCGTCAAAGCTTGTGAATGGAGGAAAGTATCGGATATCCTAATGCACGATCGGCCGGGGCATAGCAGAAAGTTGTTTGTGGCTGTGCCCTTAGTTAGGCGGTGGTTTCCGCAGGGTACTTCCGTTTCCTCCATGCACTTCTTACAAATGGTAAAATCACGACTAAGCTGCAATAAGGCAGAAAAAGTGACGTAAAATCGAAATTCCTAATAAATTTCACGAATAACCCAGTATCACGGGTACATCTTTACATGAGGCGCTACATGACGGCCTATATTACACCACAATTGGCTATTATTGAGAAAAAAACGCAATTTGGTTTCTAGCGAAAAAAAATACTTGCAACCCAACACTCTTAAATTTTCTTTAGTTGTATTCCCTAAGTTATCCATATAACATATCCATCTTTTTTTTTCAAATCTCTGGACAAAAGTAAAACTTACATATGCAGTTATCCTTATGAGCAGGTTTGAAATTTTATGTCTCTATTCGCATTTGGGTTGATATTTAGGACGAATTTGTATTTCTTTCTTTTTCTATTCCAATTTGTGACCAATTTCAATAAATCTCCGTTATCAGTGTTCATTTCCGAAAAGTGGAATGAATAGTCGAAACAGTGCTGGTAAATTATTACAATAGTTATCTGATAATCGTTGTGGCTTCTCAGCCGGTTCTATGACACTTGATTCATACTGCAATGTGGCGCCCTCTATTTTTCAAACAGTAAACTAAAGTCACATTCTTGGTTCATTGAATTATCATTCATGTCTCTAACAAATTATTTTAATGCGATGGTTTCGTTATCGAATTATCACCAAAATATTTGGGACCTTGGCTTTGTGATACTGCAGGTATAAACAGGATACTGAATGAACTTTTATAGGAAAACATCATAATATTTGCATAGTCAGTTTTTCTAAATGTGGACTGATTTGAGTGCATATTCTTTGACATTAAACTATTAAATTAATTCATGTAGCATATAAAAAAGGATGAACTTTTCAGAGGGCAACTATCCCTACAAATTACTTTTCGAAAAAGTTTTTGGAAGGTAAATTGCTATTGCAACACAAGCAGTGATGAGTACTTTGTAAAGTTGTGCCTTTCTTCTACACAATATTTTAATCTGAGGTACTGGCAATACTTATGAGGGGCATATGTAGGTATGAGTAGTGCAATATTTCTAATGTATTTCCTCTACATCTTTCCTGCAGTTCACATAATAAAGAAACTCATTTTTTTCTGTTTCATCATTTTATTCGGTGCATTTTCTTACTTGGCCATACAAAGATTACCAAAATCATACAAGAACTTACCCTTTGAAAGGTTTAATTAGTTTGTATAGAATAATATGAAATCATAATATATGACATAACATTTCAGTTCTTCAATATTTTTGTTCATTATAAATAATGTAATCAGATTAGGACTGTAACAAGCTTTTCCCTTATAAATATTTGCAAACAAAATTGTAAAAGAAATCTTATAATACAAAACTACTTTCGACATGTAATGTGTACTTTCCACAATGAATGTGTATTTTCCACATATATTATGAGCTTTCCACATGCAATGTATACTTTCCACAATGAATGTGTACTTTCCACAATCTACGTGTACTTTCCACAACAAATGTGTACTTTCTACAACAAATGTGTACTTTCCACAACAAATGTGTACTTTCCACATGTAATGTGTACTTTCCAACAATAAATGTGTACTTTCCACATGTAATGTGTACTTCTCACAAAAAATGTGTACTTTTCACATTATGTGTACCCTCACCAATCTACGTAGCCGACTGTCAAACCATTTACTCAATTAGTTACTCCAACACTTTCAATATCTTTTCTAAACCAGAATTTTATAATCAGGCTTATTTTCACTCAAGTGAACATAACAAATGACCCTCAGAGAAATATTGCACTTCAATTCTTTTGTCTTACTTTCCATTGTATTATGCGCAAACATTCACCTATTCCATGTGCTTTACTCCTATTATCGCTCACCATAGCAATCCTTTAGCTTTATCCATGAAAGTTATTCAAGTATAGCTTTCTTCAGATCGTGTACTAGTGAGATCCACTGCAGAACAGATGCCTTAATACAAAGAAAGGATAACCAGCCCACAAAGGTTGCTACACAGTTAACCTTAACATGAGACTACTCTGTCATCAAACATCAATCTTTTAATTTAACCTCTTGACAATGCATTTCACTTATTACCCAACTCCTGCAAATAGAGTTGTGTAAAAAAGAAATTCCCCATGATGAGCAACTTATTTTGCTAAAATACCATGCACCTGTAATGCTAGTCTCCTTTCTTACTAATACGCCAGTAAAAAATACTAAAGCTATGCATATCCCTCCACCAAGCTTTAGACTTCACACAACTATCACGTTTGGTGTCCTGTTACGAAAGATTAGGCTTAAAATATTTGTCCCACTCAGCATGAATCTCAACAAAAGTCACACTTGGAAAGGTATATTTGAATTCTGAAACTTACTTCCAAAAGTCTGAATGTCCTAAAGTGTTTTGTGTTTATTCAGATAGCTAAACATAACTTATACAGGTGAACTTGGATATGACGGACTCAATGGGACCAGGTAAATTGGACCGTCATATGCAAAATCCGTCGTATACATATGACGAATACTTGATATGCATGGGACTGGGACCAAGCATATCGTCCGTCATATGCCAAAATCCGTCGTACAGTGGTCCGTCATATCCAAGTTCACCTGTAATACACATTGTAATACATGGAAGATGATTAATTTGGGAAAGCCTTGAGTGTAGCACTAGTTGGTGTCCTGGTTGACAGTCGCGTGATGTTTGGGGTCTAGTTCCTAGCCATGCTGGTGGAGAAGAGGAGTTTCTTCCCCTTTTTCTTCTTCTTCTTTCCACCACTCTGCATCTCCAGCGCTGCAAAAAGCAAAATCAGAATCAGGAAATGGGTCATGAAATAAGCTTTTGTTTTGAGTAAATCTATATAAATATGCATCTTTAAATGGAAGACATAAGAAAACATACTTAACAATCAATGAATGAACCTAAAAATTTGTACATATTTCTTCAAGAGAAATCATGGGTTAAAGTTAGGGTTCGAGACCATTAAGTACAAAACAGTATGGTACCAGTACCAATGAAACGATACAATATTATAACAGTATGTTAACGATTCCTCTATTGCATTATTACCATATAAATTTTGTTATGAATAGTCATGTTTAGGATCCTGAACAATCCCTAATAAATGATAACTTTACAGTTGTTGGTACCTTTAAGCGTACCGTTAAAGAATGAAATGGTATGATACTCCTACGGTACTTTTTGAAACGATGCCAGTACCAGTAATGATACCTCTTGACGTTGAGAATCACAATCGCAGTGAAATAAAAGAGAATTAAGAGAATAAGGATGGTATTGAGGGTTATTTACTAACACAGCAGTGATTGGGTTACCTTCACCAGTATAGTAATAGTGTCTGTCATAGCCATAACTCTAGTGTACAGTGGTCCGTCATATGCAAGTTCGCCTGTAATACACTCCCCCCAAAACTTACCTTTCTCCGCCGACATGTTGTCAAAGGCTTGCTGAATGGCACTCCCGAAGGAATCCTGAAAAGCGGGTACGGGGATCCTGTCCTCGTTATCCGACTCGTCACTGCCGAGGGCGCGCGGGTCCCTGCTCTCGGACACCCTCCTAGCCTTGGGCCAAGCCTCCATGGGCTTAGACTTGCCAGCCTTCAGCATCTGTAGTGAGAGACAGAAAGAAGACTATATTAGAGCTGCACTCACAGAGGGAGATTAACTCATGAGCTCACCACCATTTTGACTCGCGTTGCTTCAATAAATATTTATAATTCATCCCAGCAATTAAAAATAAATACTAACGGATGTAGATTAATTAATCAATTTACATGATTATTTCATTTTAAAATGTGCCGGTAAGGTACAAAGTTGAGTATAGCATACAACACTGCCTGTCTACATTGGGGATTGTAAACAAGACATGACAGTGATAAGGTGTTCTGTATTAGGTTTGTGTTCCCTATTTAGAGTAGTCGATGAGTTGACCACTCCAGCCCGAGCTTGGCTCATATTTCTTCAGAAATCGAGCCACTGGAGTTTGTAAGCAATGAGTGCAGCTCTACAATGCACTACTCAATTAGTTAGGACCCTTTGGGGCCGCATTCTATAAAAGCATGAGTTGGGATTAAACCACTTTACTCTATTATATATCTTATGTACAAATACTGTGCTTTCCAGAGGAATTTATTTTTGAAGACTCTGTTCATAAAGGTAGTTTTAATAAGAATTCCCTTGTGTTACATTACCTGGGCAAATGACATGGACTGCTGGCCATCATCGGGACTGGTACCACCAGGATTAAACTCAGCCGCTAATGGGTTCAGGGAAGACTCTAAAAGATACCAACATAAATTATAAGAATTCATCAAGTCTAATGTAATAAGTAAATGTAATAAACATAAATGGTGAACAAAATAATTTTACCAAATGAGAATCGGACCAGTTTGAAAATGAGAAGTATCAGATAATTATCATCCCTTTGGCTAGTGTTGAGACTCAGCAAGTTTTTGAAACTTGTATAGAGATAGATAGATAAATAATCGAGCGGCTCATGATTGTGAACTCCCATTCCTGATTCCACAATAAAACACCAAACAAACTCCCGTTAAAATAGAGGCAGGGTAGCTACTTCGACATTCTACCACCCCCCCCCACCTACAGTGTCATAGTATCACCTATCTTGGACCAAGCAATGAATTACCATTTAATGACTGTGACAGCTCGAGCCATTATAAAGAGAAGGACCACTACCTTAGGCACAGTTCTTTCATTACATATCACAATCACCACCAAATTCATTTTGAGGTAGTGGCCTTGGACACCATAGCTATATTAATGATCTAACTTCGCCTGGCAGAAAAAATGATGATAACCAAATAACACATTCCACTGATTCCCTGACTCCTTCGCTGGCCTATTCTTACCTGGAGGACTTCCTATAGGTGTTGTGGTTGACGACACAGAGCTGCTCACTGATTGGCTATCGGATGTTCCTCCCGAGACGGAGTGGCTGCTCACGTGAACCACAGTGGGCATGCTGCGATCTAAAACAAAAATAAAACTCCTTGGTAATTAATGCAAACTTCTTCAATGAATCTTTATGCAAATTTTCTCAGTCTGAGAAGTATCTTATCCAACTCTACAATAATACTAAGATGTACATATACTTGGTTTCTTTAAGGTTCAATTAAAGCAGGAACTTAGACAGGACCCATCCAACTTGCCTTTTGGACAAGAATTTTCCTGAAAAACTAATTTTTGCAAAAGCAAAAATTTCTATAATTTGGTTAATGCAGTTCCAGACAGGCATTTTAAAAATCCTGACTAAGACCCTGCCTTACACAAAATTCAATTCTTCAAGTCTTTTTTAAGGAACAAACCGATATGGATAAATTGAAACACATCTCTATTCTTGTTAATGTGCTTACATTTGCTCCGTTCTTTCTCTTCTTCCAGTTCGCATCTCCTGGTGAGTTTCTTCTCTTCTCGCAGCTTTCTCTGGCGAACACGTCTCCTTTTCTCAATCACATCTGAAAAAAGTACATGAACTTAACTGATGAGCTTAACCACAGTGATAACTATGTAATTTTATATGCAACAGTAAATAAAATCTATACACCACAGGTAGTACAGCAAAATAAACACTAGTCACTACAGTAAAATAATTTCATATACTACAGTAACAGATTTTATAGAATACAGTCAAAATAATAATTATACACCGTAGTTAAATAAATTCTATACACTTCAGTAAATAATTCTATATACTACAGTGAAATGAATTCTATACACTCAGTAATATAAATTCATTTCACTACAGTAAATTCAGTAAACTATATACAGAGCAGATATCTACTACAGAACATTGGAATATCTTGGTCAATAACTTAGTCATATGTCAGTGTAAACATAATTTCATCTTTTAAATAAGATTTTTAGGGATCATATAAGGATATTATGCCTCATTTCAATGAGAAAGTACATGTTTGTGGTTGTAATATGAGTATATTGTGGTCTCTCTTGAAAAGATTTACAAGTGCCAACTTGGGCACCCAGGTCTTAAATCCTAGCTAAGACTGGCCAGGATTTCTTCATGAAAAATATCACATGGCTGCTACTATTTTCATGAGAATACATATGAGTAGGAAAGCGTAGCTGACTCACCTGAGAATGCTCTGAGGGATTTGTTGGAGACAATGGGTGGCTTCAGGTCCAGCTCCACCACCTGGAACTCGCAGGTCAGGGGCAGGTGGCTCAGGTAACGCAGACGCTCACGCAGATCCTGAAACACACAAGACGCCATGCATGTCAATTACACAAAAGAAGCAGGATTATAAGTAAGGATACATTTGTACACCAAAATCCTAAAAAAACTAAATGAACAAGGAATATTTCAGTAAGCCAATTTGGAGTTTCGTTGCAGAATGCCATGAACAACAAAATGATAGCAAATTCATATTAAATATAAAATATCTAAAGGGGCACAACACTAAGGATTATAGTCAGTTCAAAAGGATGAAATTCATATTATCAATTTACCCTTCCAATGCTGAGGCTACTTCCGTCCAAAGCACAAGAACACAACAACTTTTGAAAAACATCTAAACCCTGTCATGTTGGTATTCATTGGATAGCTCTCACTGAGTACTGAGAACCCACGTGCCAGGGTTTCAATCATTTATCAGTTTTTTTTGCATTATTTTGTATTGGCTAAATTAGCCACTAGCAGCAAGGAAAATTGTATTATTGGATGTGCGACTTACGGCTGTCATAGAGATGGATTCCACTTCTACGATGGTTGCGGTGATGGTTTCGGGACAGGCCTCCAGGCTGCCGTATTCCTTGATGAGACAGCGGGCGTTGAGAGAGTGCATGTAGATATGCTGACCATCGGCAGCTGCAAAGAGCGTGTGAAACATGTCACATAAAACATACAGGAGGAAACTAGCAATAAATGTAAATAGCTCTCTCATGAATCTGCATGTATTACCAGGCATGGACATAAATACTTGAATGATTTTTCGAAAATTGCCCATTTGGGTTAGTATATTTTAGTTGCCAACTTGCCACTTGCCCAAATTGGTAAGCTGATTTTCTGAACACTACTCGCTTCTCTATAGAAAATACACAGAATTGTGTAAAAAATGCAAAGAAATTGAAGGAAAATTGTTTTCAAATCATTAAATCTATGATAAATAATACCAGCATGCAACATAACCGCTTGCCTCGTTGTCAGTTGCAAGTGAATTCAGTAAGAAATGGCAATCGGGCAAGCAGAACAAGACCCTGACTTGCCTCGCAATTTAAATCATCTTTGTGTAACAGAGTGGCAGAGCAAGCAAAGTGCCAGTAGGGCAAGTAAACTTTAGGGGCAGCTTGCCCGGCTCGGTAAGTAATATTTTGGAACCTATGTTGCACCCTGAATACATGTCATTCTAGCATATATTTTAGGTAATTTCGGGCAAGCCACTTACCTTGATGGAAGTAATACACTTCAGTGCGTTTCTGGCTGTCGGTCTTTCCTTGGGCGGTGGCTCCCTCCGCTGGTAGAGAAAGTTCCTCGACTGCTACATCTAGGGGTATTTCACTGTCGGGTGCGTTTTCAGCAGGCGGCGCCACCTGCATTCCATCATCACCCCCAGGGGGCGCAGTTTGCTCATCAATGCCATCATTGGTGGATTCCACTGGTTCCTCTCGTTCACCAGTAGGTGGCAGCACATGCTCATCGGGTTCTCCACTAGATGGCGCTTCTAGTGATCCTGCGGAGGACACGCTGATGGTTCTACGATCGCCCTCGTCCGATGGCGGAGTACCGGAATCAGGTGTCTCCTCTTCTTCCTTCTCATCATCGGAGAACGCAGAGGAGTACTCAACGATCTTCTGAAATTCACGAAGCAGCCAGATTGGAAAACGTGGTAAAAATATTGAAGAACAGGAGGCTCACTGTCTTCTTTGTTCAAATATCTTATATTCTAATTCTGATAAAACAATAGCCTAGTATGACACCTCACAATATACACAGTACCTGGCCAATCTACTGTGTTTTACTTATACCTTGAATAAATAGATCTATATCCTACTTCTTGCCATTTGAAGGATGATAGGAGTACAGCTGAGGTATTGAAGGTTTCTACCAGAACTCTATTATTAGATTGACTTTTATAAGACCCTGCATAATTTTATTTTCATCATCCCTATTCCTTAGGGTGGCTCAGACATATAAGTAGAGCTTTTTTCATGTGGACAACTGTGATGGCAGAAACGATGATATGAAATGTATATGAAATCTCTCTCATAAGTACCTTTCCATTCGCTCTCGATGTGTTTGCCGGTTGAACCTCAACCTCCTCCTCCTTTTCCTTCTCCTCTTTCTCTGCCAGAGCCAGTTTTTCCATCATGGCGTCCACCTCTCTCTGGGCAGTGCATTTACCGTACAGGTCCTTCTCACGGCTCTGAAAGACAGAGAAGCCAAACGTAGTGTTTAGGGATTGGCACCTCTAAAATTTCACGATACATTACAATACACTATTGATATTTCTTTAACGATTCAATAACTTAACATTAATAGTTAACGATACTGCATGTCTCCCAGGGACTTATTTTCTTTAAATTTAACACTGACACCTTCAGAAATTTCACTAGTGAATAGCAAACTGCCTTTATGCAGAGACGCAGTTAGGTCAATTTTATATGTATTTCAAATCTTAAATGATACAATACAATAATTAACTTTTCTCATTCAATATCAATATAAGGAGTCAACCAAAATGACTGGATAATTCTAAACATGCAGGAGAGTTCACAAACTAGTGCACACTGTGCTGGACTCATACTTGTGTGGCTCTACAATCAACCTTATCGTCAAAAATATCATAGATCCAGACAATTTCTGGCAGAAATTAATGGTTAAATATTCTACATAATTACTCACCTCCAGCTGCTTGAGAGCTGCCGTGATAAACGATGTCTCCAGGACCTGCAACGGAAAAAAGATAACAAATCATTCACAGAGAGCAAGAGAAAGATAGCGGAACGCTTCGAGTCGAAACGTTACAGAATAGAGATTTTACTATAGAAATACCCTGTCATGTTAACCATGATCACAATGTTTTATCAAGTAGAAATTTGGAATGTTATTGACCTAATCTGTATTATCTTTGGGGAGTGGTGTTAACATTCTTATCCACATTTATAATAAATTTATTAATTATCATTATTATTAATTGAATTTATAAAACCAGTTGAATCAGTTACCAGAAAACAACTGTCACATCAATTATTAGAACCAATTTACGTCTCATATGTATGTGTGTATGTATGTATGTAGGTAAATATACATATAAATATATACATATATATATATATATATATATATATATATATATATATATATATATATATATATATATATATATATATATATATATATATATATAAATATAAATATATACACATACATACATCCACATATACATATATATCACATGAGAACATTTTCCTGTGAGTAAAGAGGTCTTACATCTCCTTCATTGTCTTTGAGTTGATTGAGTAGAGCAGCTTTCTCAGGGTTGATGATCTTGTGCTGGATCTGCTCAGGTTTGGCCACCAACAGCTTTATGTACGATCCATACGCCTCATCTGTGAAATGGAGAAAAGAGACACCATGAGAACTTAAAACTAGGACTGAGATATTTATCCTATTTCAGGCCTTGGAATTAAATAACAGTGAATACTGTTGAGAAAGGCCACTATTGCTTCAAATCAAGAGGTTTTTGAGTTCTTCCGTGCTAAAAAGTTCCCACATACTTATTTACATTTATTTACGGATATTTTATAATTTCTTAAAATGTCATTTTCAAATATATATCCCATGATATCAGGGATATCATGCCTTATTTCATTGACTAAACACAAAATTACGTTTGTAATCCGAGTATATTGTGGTCTCCCTTGAAAAATTGGACGCCCAAAATTTTATATGGCTAATACCCCGCAGAAAGTATTGTTTTAAATTTTTTTATTTAACACATAGAATCTTTTCCCGGCAAGGACTATCACTTACCTCTCAATGGATGTGGGCCCTGATTGTCGGGGCTCCATTGTGACACCGGCATGGTATAGGTGGCGCCACGCACCTTCTTCATCAGCTGCATGGTGATCTCATCCCCAACATTGTAGAAGCGGTTGGATATAGCCACCACACTGTCAAGAAAAGATGTTAAATAATTATTTCAGCTTTTCCAACGGTGCCAACAACTGTGATCAGAACCACACTTCAATATGTATATTTTAAATCTTAAACGATACGGTACTCAATTTTTGTGATATGGTCCTTGTTGCATTCAATATTGTTTTTTGGTAGCATATCTAGAACCAGTACCTATCCCTATTCAAGAGATTGATATTAAATGAAAATTGGTACGGATAGTGGACAATTCCTCCAGAACTGTTGTGTTCACAGCAGTTATCAGTTTCTAGATCACCATGCTCCTAAGATTATTATTGCCTTTGCTAATAATTCAGAAAATGCATTTCTTTCAAGTAATACCCTTAGACAATACACATATATAAGATCAGGGCGAAAAATAAGTTTGATTTGTGTTTATTCCAAAATGCCAAACCAAAGTTTTCTGGTGTTCTAATGCATGAGACACTGTCTGTTGGTTATTATTACCCCAAAAATTGAAAATACTTCTTCAATTTTTTTTGCCTATACCAAAGGAGTTTTTCAGAAAACTGTCTGTCCAAAATACAGGCTGGACATGTCCTGGCTAAGTCCCTGTGTCTGTACTCACCTCTTGAGGCACTGCCTATTGACGGCCTCCGTGCAGATGGGGCACTTGCGCCAGCGCTTGTCCTCGAGCGAGAGGTAGTGCAGGATGCAGGACCAGCAGAAGATGTGCCCGCAGCGCGTGATCTTGGCGGCCGTCGGCGGGTACAGGCAGATGGGACACGACGGCACCTCGTGGCTCATGATGCGGATCTGCTCCACCAGCGCCCAGTCCACCAGGGTGTCCGGGTCGGCCGAGTACACGCTGTAGTCTCCGCTCTCATTCACCACAAACTGGCAACTGAAACAAAGATTCAAAACACTTAGCTGAATTCAAATATTCCGACATGATTATTTACTTTTGAATTTCAGTTTACATTTCTATATACAGTTACATCCTGTAGTCTCTACTCTCGTTCACCAGAAACTGGCAACTGTACAAAGTTTTCATCATGCACAATACTTAGCTGAATTCACATCTTCTGACATGATCATGTGTTTTTGAATTTCAGTTTAGATTTCTATATACATTTACACGCTGTTGTCTCTACTCTTGTTCACCACAAACTGGCAACTGAAAGAATGTCACTACTTTTGATGAGGTAGTTAAAAGAAACTTGGCAACCTAGCAAACAGTCAATTGTTTTGTTTTGTTTTGAGAATTTCTTGAATAATTAAGTCCCTATTAAGATATTCAAACTGCCATACAACCTGGCAACCGAAACAAAGTTTTTAACCATCAAAATTCTGATATGGTCATCAACTTATGAATTTCTGTATACATTTAATTCTCATCCTTTGCTACATATGCTTGACTAAGCCTGTGAATTACACATATGGCCTGGGGAGGTTAGTATTCTCAGTAAATTCTCCGTAGGACAAGACAAATGCAGTAACTGATCTGAATAATCATCATCATCATCTTGGTAGGAAATTTTTGCAAGAAGATTGAGTGCCTGGTAGAGAAAGGATTTGGGGAACTCCTAGAGCTGCACTCACCACTCACGAACTCGAGTGGCTCGAGCCCTGGAGCAAACTCGTCGAGCTCGAGCTGTAATGTTCAAATCGTGAGCTCGTTGATGTTGGGAACACAAACGTAACACAGGGCACATAACACACATTATCAACACACATAACTGCTTATCGCTGTCATGTCTTCTTTACAATCTCCAATGTATACATTCAAGCGGTGTTGAGTGTTAAACTGACCTTTGTACCTCGTCAGCACATTTTGAAATTAAATAAACATGGCAATGTTAATAATTGTACCCCAATAAATATTCATTTCTTAATAGCTGGGCTGGAAAATAAATATCTTTTTGGAAAATCAGAACGTCCGTGAGCTCATGAGCTCACGAGTCAAATGGGTGGTGAGCTCATGAGTGGATCTCCCTCCGTGAGTGCAGCTCTAGGAACTCCACTATGTTTTTCCTAACCTTCAGTTCCAGCATTTCGACTTGCCTCAAGGCAAGTGGTATTTTCAAACAGTTCTATTTTGGACTAAATCTATTTTGATGCCTATCCACACTGACTTACTTTGCTTGCAGGTACCTCTCCTTGTTAAAATAGGTCTTGCCACCGCGACTCCACTTATTGCGGCCATTCCAGAAGTTGCGCCTGCTAAAGGGGGCGCCACCGTAGTTGTGCTCGCCGCCACGCGGGGCGTAAGTGAAGTTCAGCAAGTGGTTAAGATTGCCTTTCTTTGAACCAACTTGAAGGGCTGATCCGAATTCAGCCCCTTCATCCTCTGCTACCTACAAATACAGGAATATGAGAAATTATCAAAACCGTTTTCATAATTAAACAAACCAACACATGTTCACTATTCAACTTAATAAATTGGCTTACTGATCTTAGGCATTTAACAAACTAGAATAGTTAACCAGTCTTGGATGGTCAACAGTATTTGGTTATTTTCAAGAACTTTTTACATTCAAATGGCAACTGTATACAGTATATTACTCCTTCAAACAGGGACTCAGCCAGGACCCGTCCAGCCTGTCTTTTGGACAGGCAGTTTCATGAAAACCTCCTTTTTTGACAGGCAAAAGATTCCATGAAAAATTTACAATCTAATCTTTTCCTAATAAAACCATCTTGAAGTACATAGCTGAAGTGTAATTTTCCCTTTTTGACACAATAGGCTATTAAATGTAGCTGGTATAAACATTTGAACTAGCTGAGTAGCTAAACCTGGAAGGGTAGAAATATTGCAATTGCTGTTTTGGACAGGCATTTTTGAAAACCTGGCTGAGACCCTGCCTTCAAATACACTATTTTAGTCTGAATGTGCATTGTGTTTTGAGTACTTTTGACCAATTTTTCTAACATTTTCACCAATTCTTACACTTTTAAGGTGACTATAGGAAAGAATGGGTCAGAACCTGACTTCCTTACCTCATCCCTCGGTCTGTCATTGTAATATCCTCTAGGTCTAGGCCTTTTATCGAAGGCTTTGGATCTCTGTGGGTTGGATCTTCTTGGCGGGCCAAGATCTCCCCGACCCTTATTCGGGGTTGGAGATTCCCTTTTGCGGTTCTGCTTAGGGAATCGCCCCTTTGGTGGGTTGCCATCTAAAATGCAAATAACAATTCACCATCAGAAATACAATTCAGTACATGAATTCCAAACGTAAACATGGTATTTTACCCCCCAACGCTATTATTGCTTCCACTATATATATCAATACCTGTTCTAGAGCTAAGATCTGCCTCCATTATTGGAAGAGATATCCCTAGATCCCGTAGAGTATGGTTGTGACTGAAGGTTGTGAAGTGAGCCCATCGTAAAAACAAGGCTATGCTGTGTTATGTGGCTGATGGCAATCCCTCCAATTATGAATTTATCAGGGTGAATTTTTATAACTTCATTGTTTGAATAATTTAAGTGCTGTTTAGTGCTTATTTCTTGTACAGCGATGATTGCAAGGAAGAAGCACTTCCCATACGGATGCACATGGGTGACATGGCACATCTTAAGTATGTCACTGCTGTGATGCAATATGTATGACCAGGAATAGTATACTTATTACCGCTCCTGCTATGACCTACTTAGACTAGCCCAGCAGGTCCTGGATAAATTCAGTCTGATTGTGACAAAACAATTCCACTTCTCAGGGACTGACACTTAGTTTTCAGGCTAGAAAAGGTCTTAAAACATTAAAATAAGTGGTCAAAAACAGGATTTCTGGTTAATACACATACAATTTGGGGGGCCTTGTCTGAAAAATCTAGGGGCCAACAGCGAAATCTAGGGGCACTGGGAAAGTCAAACCCTGCTGCTATGCATCTATTGCAGGAATAAGGTTGAACAAATTCATGAAGATTCGTTACATAAAAGGGTAAAAAAAGTATAATAATGATGGATGGCTAATAAATAAGTGGCTATCATGTGCAGCAGTATAAATTAAAGAAGTTATTTTGTCATATACTGTTGAGTGACTTGTCAGCTATACACCTAAAATGATATACTGACATTTAAGGTGTTTAGGAAAATACCTTTGCAGTGTGTTATTTTCAGAAAAAGTATTACTGACATCAAAATCCAAATCATAAGTTTAAGATCAGGTTTCAATCACTTAAACAACAGGTGGAGTTGTAACACAAAATGTCTTAGTTCAATCATCAGGGATTAACTTTATGGCAATTTTAGGGGCATTTGCCCCTGGGTCATGTGAATTTGCGAATAGCCAAGTTTGTGAATGGACATATCAATTATCAATTGGAGCATTCTGAGAATTTTTCCTTTTTTTTGAGCTGCACTCACGGAGGGAGATCAACTCATGAGCTCACCACCCGTTTGAATCGTGAGCTCATGAGCTCAAGGACGTTCCAATTTTCCAAAGAAATACTTATTTTTCAGCCCAGCTATTAAAAAATAAATATTTATTGGCGGAGATTTATTATCATTGCCATGTTTATTTAATTTTTAAACGTGCTGACGAAGTACAAAGGTCTGTGTACCACTTAACATCACGTGAATGTATACATTGAAGATTGTAAAGAAAACATGACAGCGATAAGCAGTTATGTATGTTAATAATGTGTGTTAGATGCTCTGTGTTACGTTTGTGTTCCCAACATAGACGAGCTCACGATTTGAACATTTCAGCTCGAGCTCGGCGAGTTTGCCCCAGGGCCCGAGCCACTCGAGTTTGTGAATGCAGCTCTACTTATTCTACCTAATTTAGTGTCCAAAAATGCATCTGACAGTCAGAGAGTGACAGCTCATATTTTCTAAATTTGTCTGGGAAAGGATGTTCCAATACCCCTTAGCCTGGACAGTGTGCCTGTGGCAAAAATCTTACCGGCGTAGTACCAGCACCAGGAATTATTTGCTCCTAAATTTAAAATCCTAGGAGCCAAATCTGCTCCTGTCTGAAAATATTAAAGGAAGTCACCAATGTCGCAGCCTACACACTGATGCTGAATTTATCCTGTCAGCAATTTCCGTCTGTTGATCTCATGTCTCGCTTGACGATAATCTCGCGTGAAATGAACTTTTTGCTTTGAGAGCACATTTTTCCACAAGATATTTTCAAGTCTTATATTGCTGAATCAAATAATAAATATGGATTGTTTCCTTTAAATAGTTTTGACTGTCGATATATATGTGCGCAATGACATCATGACAAGAAATTCCACCACATGAAATGACGTATTGTGAAAAGCTCATATCAACTATAATCAAGGGGTTTCCGCCAAGTACAATTAAAGAATAACGTGTTTATAAATTTGTAACTGCATTTGAAGGGGAATGCAGAAATATCACTGAGCTGTGGGAGCATTTAAAGCTTTGCTTTCTTGTCATATTAATTTTGGTTTGAACTATTTCAATTTTTTTTCCTGCATAGGGTTGCATACCGTTAACCAGAAACGGTACGATACCGGTACCGGTACTGGCGAAACGGTGCCAGTGGTATCGTATTTGCGTATTACCAGTACTGGCGAAACGGTGCCAGTGGTATCGTTAACAGTGCTACGGTACCTCTGATCTCCGAGGCCTGACCGGCTTTTTTACGACATTCATGTCGCTAACAAGTGTGGTTCCATTCCTCAATTCTATGACAACAATCAATAGTAGAATTGGGGAAAAGAACCAACAATTGAGATGGACATAAAAGAAGTTAACCGAAGCAAATGATCGCCACAACGCACTGCGAACGTCTGTGGGATGTTACGTATCGTGTTTCCCGCCGAATGCTATTCCAGACAGTGTGACTATATATCTCTCGGCAGGAATCAGCACACAATGCGTCATCGCCGCATATGATTGGCAGTAACAAATTGTTTAATCTGTTGAAACGAGTTGAAACGAAGCGGTACTCAAATACGAAACACTGCCTTTTAGTACCGGTTCTCAACGAAACGGGTAAATACCGGTTCTTTTCGAAATGAATACCGGTTCCTATCGGTACCCGAGTACCGGTATGCAACCCTATTCCTGCATTTATAATTATTTCCTGCATTTAAGGGACATGGAATATAGAAATATCTACTTGTCAATATTTCTTATGCATACGGTTATTAACATGACATTCTGTCCTATTATAGATATATAGGGTGGACTTTGTTTTGAAAATCAAAGTGCCTTGGATTGTGGGAATGGAGGGGGGGGGGGGGGGGAAGAGAATCAACCACAAATTGCAATTACCTGTTTTCTTATTGGCATCTCCACCGTTGCCCTTCGGCGGGACAGACGACGGACGATTGGTAGCTTTCTTCTCCATTTCTCCCACCTCTTCTGACATAAACTACAGTACAAGAATCTGAGGACCAAAAGGTCGCCCCTTTTCTTCCGAAAGGAGAGACTGACTTCAACAAATACGCCATTTTTAACACTCCATGATGCAGGAAGAGAAATAAAAAGGTCAACTTGTACCTTATTGACAAGTTCAGCAGATAAGAAAATTTGGTAAAATTAGAGACGGAAATGTAAATTTCTCGCTTGGGGGTAGGTTTTCCCCCAAACTGTTTCTTGTTATACACAAAATGGGGCCTACGGCGACCCAAAGTTTTAAAATGATCTACAAACAAATGGCGACGGGCGCCTGATAACAAGCCCGGATGTCTCGCGAAATCTCGCCAGCGAGAGTTCAACGAGAGCGCTGAATTTGAAAGTTCAGTTGCAAGGAAGCTGGAACAAAATACAAATAATTCGCGCTTCCAAAAAGCGCAAAGGCCGAGCGGCAGCTTTATTAAATATTTTTTACTTTTCTTTATATGATATTGGCATGGCAAGGAAGAGTGCGCATAGATTCGGAATTCATGATTTTTTACAATTTCAAAGCTTTAAATGCTTGCGCAGCTCGATATTTCTGCCTTAATATGCGGACCCAGGGGGGAGGGCTCACCCGGCGCGCCCCCCTACAGTGTGTCTGACTTGAGTTGGCTAACCGCTTTTTCCTCTTTTTTCCCACAAAAAGTTCGTTTTTGCCTTCAAAACTTGGCAAACCTCTTTGCAGCACCACGTGTATGAACATACTTTTTGTCTCAAATTTTTGTCTGTTGATTTTACTCATTAGGTCCCATGGTAAAATTTGCCCATTGCCAACTATTGACAACAGTACAAACACGCGAGATCGTCATTGTTGGCAATGGGCAAATTTCACAATGGGATCAATGAGCTAAAAAGCTGACGGAGAATTCCAGCTTTCCAAAAATATAAATTTTAACTTTGTAGCCCATTTGGATACAGAGATATTGCCAATTGAAATAGACCAGCTCCTCCGTTTAAGGAGCAATCCTTTAAATGGTCTGGTATTACTTCCCTTAAGGGTCAAATGAAAGATCCAAATTGCACTACCCCCTACTGTGGAAATCCAAGATCCGCCGCTGGCATTCCCCAATCAAATGCAGTCAAAAAGTTACGAACTTGATATCCGTGACGTCATTCTTTAATTATTCTTCGCGAAAACATATCGGGAGCTCCATGATATAAGCTTTCAATATTTGTGCAAGGACCCACACAGTAGTAGTAGCGATTGACCGAAAATATGGCATGAAATTACGATTTCAACTTGTTGCAAAATCGTCATTTCACAACAAATTTCTACTTGAATTAAGAGGCAAGTAGAATTAATTGTGGCGGTTCTAACAACTTAAACCGCATTGAAATTGATCCACGGAAAGACCAGTAATTCATTTTAGCAGTGTATCAGCATAACGTTGGTGCTAGTGTCGATATTTTCCCGTATATGTCGCCACTCGTCGTTTGGCGGGATTCGATGACGTCATTTTTGGTCCATTTTCCGCCGATAGAGAGCGCTATTTGTTGCCTGGGGCCTATTTCACAAAAGTCGGATAATGGGTTAGCTAGCTAAGTTTATCCTAGATCTTTCTTATCATATAAATTCGGTTTCACGAAGAAAAAGTTAGCTAGCTAAACTTAGCCAGCATGAGGGCGCTTATGTGCTTCCTCAACAATCATAATCCGCACGTGCCGTGACGTGCACTGTCTGTTGTGCTTGGAAACTGGCGCCATATCCTCTACGTGACACTGATTACGGCACGCGCACCATTGTTGGTCATCTGCGTTCAAAACGGTATTTTCCTACAATTTATACGATCTAAAGGAATCAATCGTTACATTACGGCATGAATGGTCTGGGGGCGACCTCTATTTAGTTTTCCCGCACACGCCAGGTGCGCTAATGCTAAAAGCTCTCGCGAGATTGTGCGTTTGCCGCCATTTTAAAATGGCGGCGACTGTAGCAGATGCGGCAATGTAATTCCGAGCTCATGACTTCGCTCGGAAATATTTGTCAATTTTATGAAGATTTGATCAGGTAAGCGTATTCCACTACACTTGATGCACATAGAAATCAGTGAAATATTTAAGATCATCTTCGTTAATGACAAATAGTATCTTTTAAAGTATTAATTGTACTCATCATGACATGTGCATTCACCTGTGCAAGCTGTGGTCAGTGTGAATGTGTAGACTGTAGATCTACACATATAGTGTTTACGCTTTTCAGAAGTTGATGTGGAATCTAGAGAAGTGACTGTACACATCTCAGCAGGAACCTGAGTCTAATGCTATTGATATGTGGCATCAGTCAATTGATTATAACATTGGTGAATTAATGTTAATCATAGATGTTTTGAACATTTAAATCCAAATTTCATCACCTCATATCTTGGGGCCTGTTTCAGTAAAGTATGATCATGATGTCAGATGATGGCATAGCTAGTTAGATGCAAGCTAATTCAGCATTCCTGCTGGGAGCAGGCTTGGTGTTCAGGATAATGCATAGGCTACATTAAAACCTCCAAAACTCATACTGATAATAAACATCAGCAAAAAAAAAAGAGAAAATGATAAAAATACCACAGTATGTACTGTGCATTCCAAGAGTTATCCTAGATCTTGTTTTTTATTACCGAAAACGAGCAATTTAACTGTTTATAAATTCGCTCAAAATGACATTGAAAGTGGACCCTTTTCAGTGCATTTTTTCAGCAAATATGGACGACTTTCTACTGATCTGTACTCAACATTATAACAGCATACCTAGCTGCTGTGATCCGCTGGAGCCCTACATTCCCCCCCCCCTAACTATTCCATTGTATGCTTCATGGATACCAAGTACAGGCAAATACACTTCATAACAATACCTCATGTGTAGATCTCAAAACTGCCATGGATAGAAGCCTTTTTCTGATATTCGCTCAGTGATCCTGTGTCAGCTGACTCCATAAATATATATCAATAAATTTTACAAATTCACAGTAACTTAAACAAAAAATGTCAGCTATTCTAATAAGGCCTAAGTTTTTCTAATAATCCTGCTATAGATCTTGTCAGATCAAGAACTCAAGAATTCTTCTAATCTTAAAGTACACTATTTTCCAATATGTTGGTTGCACATCTGGTGGTTGAACATCAGTTTCTCAAAGGCACTGTCCCAGAACACTGTTTTTTGACAGTTTGGACACCCAACAGTTTTTGTCAGAATTTGCTGAAGATGACTTTTCTTAGAAGATAGAAAATGTGTGTCACTTTTATAAGACACACAAAGCAGTATTTGGCCTTAAAAAGCAAAATCTGTAAAGGTATAGGGTCTATCTTATTAGTAGTATGTATTTTGTATCACACTTTGGACACGCAGAAATCTATGAAACCTCTATTTGGACACCCTGTTTCCAAATATCCGCTAAGACCCTGCACTGTCCTTCAAGTAACAGCGGTCAGGGCAGAACATCTTCCCAGCAATGCTAAATATCCCCTCTAATGCATATGCTGGTATGGCCAGGTTGTGCCAAATATATTGGGACTTGGGATTTCAAAATGGCTACACGTTATGTCACCAGATTACATCAGTGAACAGTTGAACATCTCTTGGACATGCTGATCCACTGCTCTAGAATCATGGGTCTGTTTTCAAGCTGATTGGATTTCACTTCAAGTTCAGCATGTCTCCTCCAGTTGAATTACACAATAGATTTGCATCCTGTCATTGTATCCTCAATTGAAATAGCACTGTTTCAATATCCATGACCCCTGTCCACTTATAATCTAGTGCAGAAGTGACATCTGTGTAGTGCAGATAATCTTCATGATATTGTGGCAGTTAAGCAATTAGTCCCAATGTGAAGAGTATGTACATATGCATTACATATGCATATCCAGTTCCTGCTTGCCTCTGAGCATCCCATAGGAAATGCATACCCTGTGATAACTTGACAGATCTGTAATAGAAAGTAACATGAAATTACAATTACTTTTCAGACTAGTAGTTAGTCAACTACTATCACCTATTACGGTGATAGTTTAGCCACAGAGTAATTGATAACTTGCTATTACATTGAAAAAATGGCAAATTACTATTAATTTTTATATTTACACAATCACAAATTACCCCAACCCTGTACTTAAGTACATGTATCATTGTATGTTTTCATCCTAGATGATGGCTGAAGACGAGCTGGATTTTAGTGTGAACTCCCAAGTGGTGAACATGGATGAATTTGATGAGGCGTCTCCCATGAAGGCAGTGTTCTGTCACCAGATGTCAGAGGCGGAGTATGAGGAACAGGCCTTCACTGAAACAGACAAGGCTCTTCAGGTTAGATAATGTTGCTTTCAGGGGTGTCCAATTGTTGCACCAGCTTGCGACAGGGGCCTCAAAACGTGTGACAAACCTAAAACTTAAAGCACCGTTTAACTGGGAAATTTTAGCAAAACATGACAAATCAAGCCTATCAGATATTTCACTTAGATTATTTTTCATACAACTTGTATTTAAAAACCAGTGCATTCTATTCAGTAATACTGTCAATCAATTGGTCTTGGTCCTAACTATTGCAATATAGCTAATATAGGAGTGCCACAAGGTGACAATATTCATAGCTATTATCAACACACAAGGCCACCATGGATTTTATTTTTATTGGTCCCAGATTTATTGACTGTGCTCTGGGACTAAAAATATATTGACACCCCTGCTTTGTCTGTAGTTTGATTCCGGTCCAAGAAATATGTAAGGGTTGCAGGGTCTAACCCTGGATTTTTTAAAATGCTTGTCCAAAATAGTAATTCCAAATTTTTTTCAAATCCTTTTACCAAATACATTTAATGGCTTATTATATCTAAATGGACTATCTTCACTTCAGACATCTCTCAGAAGGTGTTATCGAGGAAAATATTTTATTCCGACCGCCAAAAGTTATAATTGAAAAATTTTAAAGGAAAAGTTTTCAAGAAACTACATGTTGAAAACGACAGGCTGGACATGTCCTGGCTACGTCTGTGGACAGACATCGGCTATTCTTAATAAAATCTTTGCAAGCCTGACCACTGGTTACAAAATATGAGAGTTTAATTAACTTTTTGTGCCAATGGATTTGTAAAATGTACTGAACACTATAAGTCTATTGCACAAGTATGTTTACTCTTAAATAAATAGGACACTATCAGAGTCAATATTTAGAAAGCAGTTGCAAAAACTGGTAGATTATAGATTATGTTTTGACTAACATTATATATTTTTTCTGGTTTGACTTTTTCAAACGATTTTCATAATCTTAACTCATAAGTAAATATTATTGAATACTAGTACACTCAGAAGTAGAGTTCAGAATTAAATTCCCTACCCTGGATTTCTATATGCCTGCATAATGATTTCTAGTAATAATTTGTTTATCAAAACTTTGCTAATTTTCATATTTGACAGGAGTTGATGCAACACCTTGAAAAGGATCCAACCTCATACAAGAAACTCTTGAGGAAGCGCAAGAAGGAGGAAGTTGAAAATGCAGGACTCTTTTCGTTTCTCAAGGTACACGATAATCAATGATGTCATTGTCTAGAGTTTTTTCTCTATTCAATATATTGTTAATATATATTTTCACAAATTATCAGAAGTAAGCCACATTATTGCACCACCCTGTCTATATGATTCACCTATCCTGATACATGCACTCTCCTGTCTTTTATGAAATTTTGACATCCTAGAGAGCTCTTTACCATGTGCAGCAAATGGTATGAAACATTCAAAATATATTCATTTATCAATAATTTTGAATTCAAACTCAACAAGTTGGTAACAATCATCCCAGAACTGACCTTTCAAATGATGGTTGAACAGGGCAGTAGCGTTAGCATTTATATTTTTGAATGATCGCACATATTTTCAATTCAGTTCTGGACTTTGGATTTAACTTCAATCTAGAACTTTCCAGGTCTGAGAGACCTGGCATAATCCCATGGGATTTTGATGCATTGATGTTTTTTATTGTTCTCTTGTAGTCCAAGATGCTGGTTGGTTGGCAAGGCAACAGTTACGTAGAAGGCCTGGTCTCCGAAGCCGAATGCAGCAAGAAGTTACAAGAACTCAAGTCCGGTATGACGAAGGCTTTTGAATACTCTCAAGGTAAGGAGATCAAGTTCTATTCTTGTATTTGTATTTATGTTCAGATGTTACAAAAGGGGTTTAGTAGAGCTTGTACTGTGAATTGGTAACTCGTTTAAATGTATGTAGACTGACTCGTTCGACAAGCATTCGACAAAATCGATAATGCTCACATGTTTCAAACGTTCCTGTTTTTGAACGCTCTGCGCAAACAATGTGCGCAATATACAAAAATGGTGACCATTTATTTTCTTTCAGCGATGCATCAATGTGGCCTGGACATAAGCACTAGTCAATTAATAATGCAAGAAGGATTAAAGATTAATCGATGCAAAAATAATTTTCGCATCTGAACCCTAGGATTTTGAAAGTGCCTGTCCAGATTCAGTTATTCAGCTACTTTAAATCCTTGTTCCAATTAAATGTGCTAGCCTGTTGTGTCAAAAAGGTCAATTTACACTTCAGCTATGTCCTAGAAGATGGTGTGTTAGGAAAAGATATTTCAAGGACGGTTGTTAGTTAGCTTCTGATCAACATTTCTTCTTGAAGTAGTTTTTGAATATTGTTTTTACTTGAGAGGTATCATCAGTTTTGTCAGGCTGTTTTGGGGCACTACAGGCATGAATGGATTCAAAATGTGTTCACCGACCAGTTTTCCTATTGCAGAGGCCAAGGGGAGACGATTTTCAAGAAGGATTGCGGCACGCCGGGGTATCCACCACTACAATGACGAGAACACCCCAGTCCGGGGTGCTGCTCCACCCCAAATCCGGGTTGCTGCTCCACCCCCACCACCACCCCTACCGAAGCTGAGGCTTACAGAAGAGGGCGAGGCTCCACCGACCCCTCCACCCTTCCCGCCCCCGAAACTACCCGCACTCACCCCTCTCAGAAATATACAGGTAGGTGGCCTTTTCTGAGATTTTAATAGTTGTGCGAAACAACTCTAAAATGTCCCAGTTACTTCATACACTATCCCTTTTCCTCTATATTATATAGCGATTGGTCCTTATTTAATTTTTCCCCATATTATTCAATATTGATATTTCGTTAACAATCCAATACCTGATCGATATTTTTTATGATATTCACTGTCTCCCTTTAACTTAATTATGTAAAAATCGACACAGACAGCTTTATAAATGTCTCTGATATAAAGCAAACTGCCGTCTCGTGGAGACGTTCAGGTAGCAGTTAAAAGTTAATTTTATATATATTTTGTCCTTGTGTCATGTTGGTATTCATTAGATAGCTCTCACTGAGTACTCCCAGTGGAGTACCCACATGCCAGGGTTTCAGTCATTTCTCAGATTTTTGCATCATTTGGTATCGGTCAAATTAGCCACCAGCAGCACAAGGGTTAAGGCTATGATACTTTTTTCCAATCGTCATCCATATTAAGTATCATACTGAATACCTGTACTAAACCTACATATTTATCTAATCTTGATCCTGGTGTCTCATCTAACACTGTGTTGTTTTCAGAATACCACTCCCATGGGACTGAGGGTGAGGGCCCTGAAGAATCATGCAAGAACAGGGTATGTACCTAAGCTGTTTACATCACTTACTTGATGATATCATTTTTCCTCTTGGTAAAACATATTTGTAATTGTTATCTGGACATATTGCTGACTCTATTGAATAATAATTTTTGTGATTGTCCACTTTTTGAATTCTTTTTCAAAATCTTCATTTTATTCAGTGAATTTCTCATGTTATATCTGTAGTCTTTTTTTGCAAAGTTCAATACAGGATGAAATATGCTGTGATACTTATGAAAACACTAAACTCAGTTATATTAGTATTTGGACAGAAAGTGAATTACATAAAGTGCCAAAATCTTTTAGCAAGCAATATTATCACTTTTTAAATAATTTAAGGGTTTAAAATCCTTACTGATGCTTTTTATGGGTATTCGTGTTTATTTCTTAATTCATACCGTTGTATTTTGCTAATGCTCTTTATGGGAATTTGTGTTTATTTTGTAATGTGTACCCATGTATTCATTTTCTAGATCGACTGCATCCATGACCTCAATAGGAAGCGTTCATGAGGAACTGCTGTCGTCTAATCCCCTCAAGAGACTCAAGGCCACCAAGGCCACAAAGTGAGTAACTACTGCATGCTCCCAAAGAAATGTTATGAAAATATGTACTCTTGAGGTGCATTTTGGGGCAATATAAGGGAAAATAAGGGGATATTAAATTTGAAGATTTTTTTTTCTCAAAGTGCTCGAGTTGATAATTGATTATTGATATATGTCCATTCGCAAACTTGGCTTCTATAATTTAACATCTGCCCGCAAAATTCTCCAAATAAATTCATAGTTTATTCTTTCTTTTTAAGGTATTTTCAAATTAATCACAGATACCAGACAACAAGGTTTTAGCCAGGATTTAGAAACTAGGTGTCCGAATTGACAATTGCAAAACTTTTGGGCATCCTATTTTTCAAGGGAGACCAAATAATACTTGTATTAAAACCATAAACATGCATTTACTTATTGAAATAAGGTATTCGAAATAAGGCATAATGTCCATAAACAATGCCATGGGAGTTCTATTAAGCTGAAAAAAATTAACTATATGGTTGAAAGTGACATTTTAAGAAATTCCTCTCAAAAAAGGGTGTCCTGAAGGGTGATTTTTGAGGGTTAGGGTGTCCAAATGACGCCCAGACTACTGGCTAAGACTCTGCCAGACAACACTTTTAACGGGTAACTTCAGGCACAAAAGGATTAACAGTAGTGATGATTCATATTCATATTTAATTCTCTCGCAGGTCACCAGGGGGCACTCCAGTAAAGCGAACGTCGTCCTACAGGAATTTGAATTCCTCGACCTCCAGCTTCAACACAAGCGGCGACTCCCTGACGAAGGCTTTCCTCGAGATCATGCACCGGAAATTCCAGAACGTACGAACCCCGAGTCCGGGAATAGGACTCAATAGTAATCCTGCCAGTCCTTACAGTCCCGGAAACTTCACTCCTTGAGTAGAGGACTTGAAATTTGCAATTGAGTGCTTGATATTATGTGAAAGATTGTATGTGTTGCTTGCCAACATCAAGCGCCCTCGAAGAACTTTTGATATCTTGATCTTAGATGAAGAGAACATGGATATGTCGCCACAGACCAATTACCATTTGGCCAGTGTGATGTCACAAGGAGACAAAAAACAATGAGGGCTCTTGTATTTGTTTACATCATAGAGGAGATTGCTCACAATCATGCAGAGTATGCACCTCTCATCAAAAACTGGGCTAGGAGTTGTGTCCAGGCTGCTGAGCAAGATCTGCTGGTTGCGTATCCTGTGATCGACATTTGTGTCAAGATACACACCTCAAAAAAAAACTTGGAACATGACTGTAAACACATCTTGTATATATTTTATTATGTATTTTAAATGTGTATCATACACTAATTATACATAGGCGTATTGAAGAAACATGTGACTAATTGATATCATGTAAATTCATACTAGCTTTAGGTCTGTAATTTGCTGTTGTAGATGCTGAATTTTGCTGATGTACTCCTTAATTAGAGCTACTAAATATGTACGCATCCCTGCTTAACTATAAACCTTTCGGAAAACTTGTTATTATACTACTGTGATGAATGAATGTATATTATTTTTATGAAGCAACTGTTAAGCCTCTTGTTGTAACTTAGAAAAGATGAACAGATATTTGATATTTATGTGTAACTACATTACCAGTCCTTGTTTTCCAACGAGAACTGAATATCTGGTTCTGTAAGTGTATTTTTTTTTTTTTTATCTATGAGCATGGCTATTTCTGTACTGTACATAATAGAGATTTAGGATATTTGTAAATAAAATGTAAATATTACTCAAAGACTGCTCTTTTGTTATGCATTTTCTAATATCAGTAATAATTTGCTACCAAATAAGCTGCAAATACTATATTTCCATGTCTTATATGTTACTATCATGTTCATTTTATTATAAGACACGGAAACAGTATTTTGTGTCACTCAGTTTGTTTCTTATTCCTTCAAAATTTTGAAAGGATTATGGGTCTTCCACTTTGGAAATATGGCAGCAATCTACAAGCCACAGAAAGGGTTTTGGAAATTGACTGGCTTTTATTTCGAAGTAATTTTAATTAATTTGATGGTATTTAAAATGTATAACTAATTTGCACTGTTCCTTTATAAAGGTAATTACAACTTAGTCTAATTATGCTTTAAATTCATAAATCAAACTGCAAATTTCATTAATCAAATTTAATTTGGTGTCTGATAGGCAAATTAGTTATTATAACTCAAGTTGTCTTCTATGTGATGTGTTAAAGAAGAACTAGAAGAATTGACATACATATTTGTATTTTATTTGTCCCAACAATTCATTCATCGCATCATCATCATCATCTAGTTACCTGACCATGACTAGACTCAAAACGACTAGTCGGCTTGAGACAGTTCCAAATAAAATGGGGGAATAAGGGTTAGATAAAAACAAGGGGGGGGGGGGGGGGGGGGTAATTATGGGGTGGGAACCAGAAGGTTAGGGATTGGTAACATTATACAAATATGCCATGCCAGTGGGGGTAACATGATGGAATGTTTCCACGAGGGAGGATGGTTTTCCCGAGGGCGGAGCCCGAGGGAAAACCATCCTCCCGAGCCATCATGTTACCCCCACTGGCATGGCATATTAGTTTTATCATACTGAACAAACCCCATTTGTAAATTAAACAAAGCAAGGTCACAGATGACTGGTGATTCACACATTCCCCGCTAGGTGTCGCTAGTGGCAACGGGCAACATGAAGTCCTCACTGATGGCATCAGGCAACATGATGATTGTTCACTGTTAAGTCAGCCAATCACGGCTTACGATCTTCAAGTGAGGTATGATAATACAATATAAAGTACCAAATTCTGATATCAAATTGGGAAAAATTATTGAATGGAAAAAATTAAATATAGTATCAATTTCATTAAAGATTTGGAATACATATAAAATTGACTTAATTGCTACCTGGCTGTCTTAGCATGAAGAAAGTTTGCAATTTATTAGCAAGCTGACTGCTAAATTTAACAAAAAATAGGTCCCTGGTAGGCAGGCAATATCTTTAAAATATTGTTAAGGTATTGTTTTTAAGGAAATGTCGATACCATATTGTATTGTGAAAATTTTAAAGGTGCCAATCGCTACAGAAATTACACAACCGATAAGGAGTAGATAGGGTATTGAGACACCAGGATTTGAATAACAAAATTTGCATAAGTACAATTTTGGGGGTTTCCATTTTTTCAAGGTCCACAATATATTCATAAAATAACCATCAACACTTTTCCACTTATTGAGAAAAGGCATAACACCCTTATGCAATGTCAAGGGAATTGAATGGCAGGAAAACAGGAAATTATTTGCCTAAAATTGATATTTTTAGAAATTCCCACAAAAATAAATTTATAATTCATTTTTCAATATTCATAATTCATTTTTCAATATTCATAATTAATAAATGCATTGGATGATGTGTGATTTTTAGGGTTATGGTTTTGGATGTCCAAATAATACCCAGACATGTTACTGTTAAACACTTTAGTGATCCAATTCATACATGGAAAAGGGTGAGGGGTGCTAATCTTTTTCAGACAAAACCAATATCAACAATGGTGGTATCTCAATTATACAGAATGGAGTCCATATTAACCAATCAATGCTCCCAGCAGAAAAAACGCAACCAGACAATTTTGATGAAATCTTACAGGCGCAAGCATAGTGGGGGAAATATTTGTAGGAAAAATGTTGACAAGTACATTTTCTACAACTCTCCTTCAAATATTTTGTACGAGTATTCTTAATTCTAAAGTTATACTCAAAAATGTCATGGATCCAGACAACCTTTTCTTGGGGTGGAAGAGTGATGAACATCTTCCCTTTAACCCATTAAGACTCAGAGCAGCCAAAAGAGGCCTGACGATTTTGGAAATATTTAACTTACAAGCACATTTTCTTGAAAACATTTGAAGGAGAAATGTTGATCACAAGCCAGACAAGAACTCTCCTTCAAATATTTTGGGAATTTTTGCTTTATTCAAAAGATATTTTCAAAAGTATGAGAGTAGCATATGAGCTCTAGAGAAACTCTATGTGTAAATGGGTTAATAGCTGGAGAGCATAAAACACTTATTCATGACGCACAACCAACCACTCTTTTCATCATGATTTGATTCTCATTTGACACCAATTAAAACATAACATGAATCATCTATTAACTTACAGGTAAAATACAAACCATGTTCACCCGTGGGAAATTTTAGGCCTGTGATTATAGGCATATGGCCTCCCTCAAAAGGGGGTCTCTTATGCATATTTGATGTACCGCATTGTGCACAGTGCGAGTACAGGTTATGGAAAAATATGCCAGTAGAGTTGCTAGCAAAATTCTATTTAGGGGCACCCCACGCATTTTCCCAATCATGGCAACAATCCATGGCCACCCAGAATTTGATCGCTTCACGTTCTTTTGTCTCAAATTACACCATTTCCAATTGGAAGCCTGAGCAATGGCATGCTAAGAACTGACTGGTGGAAGACCGTTATCGAGAAGTTTTTAAGCTCTGGAAAATAATGACACTTTACAGTCTGTCGGTAGCACATGTAAAGGTAAGGAAAGAGGGAAAGTCCAGAAATAATACTCGCTCGCTTCCCTCTTCCAACATTTTTCAGAAAATTGTGGGGGTGCGACTAGTAGGGGTCTGTGTGGTTTTTCGGAAGAATACAGTACAAGCATTCCGGTTTCTTTATTCATCACTACTCTAATTACAATTTGTTATCCTATACCATTTCCTTTTTGGCTTGTTATGCAAAGACATACAGTTGCACCCATAACAAACATCATACTTGACCATAAAATTCATAAATTAGGAGTACAAAAATAATCCTTAGTGTAAATTAATAGATAATGTACATGTACATCAATATCTTAATCTAAGTTTACCTCATTCCAATCGGCAATATCTCTGAATTGGGAAAAAAATTCCCTTCTCAAGCACTTGAACAACCCAACATAATATATATTTATCTATCTATCTATCTATCTGTTTCTCTCTCTCTCTCTCTCTTTCACTCACTCTTTCTCTTAAACATACATATATATATATATATATATATATATATATATATATATATATATATATACATATCTATCTATCTATCTATCTATCTATCTATCTATCTACCTATCTATCTATATATATATATATATATATATATCTATATCTATATCTATATATATATATATATATATCTATATATATCTATCTATCTATCTATCTATCTATCTATCTATCTATCTATATCTATATCTATATCTATATCTATATCTATATATATATATATATATATATATATATATATATGTATATATATAGCAATAAAGGAAGAGTATGGATATTCCCATTAGCTGGAAGCCTGCAGCATGATAAGATGGCACACAATATT
>OZ012691.1:39500033-39550033 GCA_963942565.1 Maea johnstoni | reverse complement strand
TTTTCAGGCTTTTTGCGTCATTTTGTATTGATGAAATCAGCCACCAGCAGCATAAGGTTTAAATCATGATTGTAAAATGGATTCACACTCACATAGTGGAAAATGAATAATGGCCGACCACAAGAAAATATTCAGCTCATAAAGGTGATCTAGTTGACAGACTTTGTTGCATGTATTAAGCAAAGTCTGCCAATGTACATACTTATGCATATACAATCATACCTGGTTGCTTGACGCGGCAGAATATTCGCAGCGCCACCTGGCGTTCCAGATTTCCGACGTCCTGCGGCACGAGAACGTCCTTGTAGATGGTATCGGGAAGTAGATTTGTGACCTTGACCCAGCCCAGCTCCAGTAAATGCGACCACGAGTCTTCACTCTTATTGACCTTACTATACCTGGTGACATGGAAAAATAAAAAATAAAAAAACACATCATGGATAAAAATCAAAAAAGAAATTAAAGCTTTTACTTTGCATGACATGATCTTTTAAAACTGAAAAACTGAAACTGAAATAGGCAATCAAAATTCTTTTTTTTTGTAACATTTCAGTGATCACAAAAAGACAGATTTTACTTGGTATGATACCAAAATTAAGGACTTTAGGTAGGCACCGGAAAATAGGAGTCAAAAGTAGGCAATAAAAAACACACATTTTTTTGTAAATTTAAAAAAAATACGGGAAAAAGTATGAGACTTACTTGCCATCTCATATGCATGTAATTTCCTTAAGATATTTTAACCCATTAATACTCACAGCGGCTAAAAGCAGCCTGACAATTTTGGTAAAATTTCAGGGAAAAGCATAGTTGGGAAAATATTTAAAGGAGAAATGTTTGTCAGGACACTACCAACAACTCTTCATCAAATATTTTGTAAAATCAATCTTATTTCCCAAGGTATTGTCAAAAGTATGATTAATCCAGATGGCAATTTCTATAGGAACTCTCAAACATTAATGGGTTGAAGATCATAAAAAAAAATACTGATATATACTGATGACATATAAAGAGTGTGTACTTACACAAAGTTTCTGAGCACCATATCACAGATACCTATTTGTCCGTCCGTTTCCGTCAGTCGCCACTGGGCGTGCTTGAAACACACTTCGTTTCTACGGGTCACCGTCGCCTTGTGGGCTGCGAATAGAGAGAAATATGCCCAGCTGAATATTACAGGCACAGTCTTAGCCAGCAGGGCGTCTGGGCGTCATTTGGACACCCAAACCATCAGAAATTACCCCTTTAGAGCACCTAAATATTTTGTGAGGAATTCCTTACAATGTCTATTTTCACTTTTTCACCTCAATTTATCATTGTATAGAGATATTATGCTTCATTTCAATAGGCAAATACATGTCTAATGTTGTAATCTAAGTATATTGTGCTCAACATTCAAAAATAGGATGCCCCAAAATTTGATAACTGCCAAATTTGGGCACCCAGTTTTTAAGTCCTGGCTAAGACCGTGATAACGGAATTACTGAGTTGGACTTAACCCTTATCCTGCTAACCACAACAATTGTTGTGGTGTGCAGCAGTGCTCATAGGTTTCACAGCAGGATAAGGGTTAAAACCCTCAACCAGTCAGAATGTTGTAAGCCCAAAGAATAAACACATAAAAATAAAAATAAGTATCAATGGAATTACAATTCATAGGTAACTTTCTCATTAACCCATTCATGCCTTAAGCACCCAAAACATCTTAAACTGGTTTTTATTCACATAACATCTAAAATTATACAGACAATATAATTTGTACATTGTACATTAGGAGAAAGCTCTGTTAAGCTCTCCATACATACACTGCCATTTTGTATGAACATTTTTCACTTTTTCATCTATAGCAAAACATTCTTCTAACTTCATCCACAAGAATATGATATTTCACTTTATGTAAGTGCAAGATTTAACTCTTCATTCTATTTCTATAGATAACCTTTCTGGTCATTGAAAAGGATGTCAATAATTATGTTTTCCTGAGACGACTAAAAAGATTTCTTTGTGTCTTCTATTTTGACACCTCGTCTGAACACTCCTTGTAGCTACATTTCCAAGTGTCTCCAGGGCACGACGTTAACTTTTGCAGCGACTTGCCCTGTAGGGCAAGTGAGATTCAATTTTCACTTGCCCTTGAAAAATTGTATATAATAATTTTATAATATTTCATTTAAAACCAAGTAGAACATGGTTCTGGCATGTGAAAGCATATTTTCTAGGACAAGCTTGGATGGCAGACCACGAAAACTTGCACACATTCTCAAAAGTAAACCTGAAATATACAAAACGTACTTTCCCAGTGGGGCAAGCAAGATGCAGTTTTCACTTGCCCCACAGCTATAATTTACAAATTCTACTTGCCGGGGCAATGGGGCAAGCACCAATGTCGAGCCCTGGTCTCCATAAATTTGTTATGTATGGACATTCTATAAAGGCATGAACCATTGTGTCAACATTATTGTTACATAAGGCCAGTCCAAGTTGATTTTTGGTCTTACATATTTTTTTGCTTCAAAAATGTTTGTCAAGCACAAAAAACTTTGAAAACCTTAGAAGTTCTTGGTCGGGAGGACAGTGTGTACATCGGAAAAAGAAGGAATGTGACTTCTGTGCAAAATGCATTATGGGTGCATGCAGGGACCTTGGAGCGGTGCCAAAATGGTTGCCGGTTTACACGATGTATCCAATAGGCCGAGATCGCATAGTTAAGTTCATTTTGAATGTTTTCTGTAAATATAGTATAAAACCAAGGCCTTTTTGTGGGTGAGTAGGTACTTTTTTCATACAGGGTCGTCAGAATTATGTTGGCGCGAGATTTTGAAAAAAATATCTAAACTCTGGAATTTAATTTTTTTTAATTTACCCAAAAATTGGTTGGCGATTCCGAAAGACCAAAAATCAAATTGGACTGGCCTAAATTACATTTCCAATCTTGTACCTTTCATCTTGAGTTGCATTTGTTGCTGCAGCTGGCTCTCCTTGAAGCAGCTGATCTTGATGGTGAGGTCCTCGTTGGCGATATTGAGCTGTTCTTTCAGGAGGTAGAGCTGCCTCTCCAGCTCCTCACTCTGTTCTAGAAGTCTGTGCAATACAACAAATATTATACATGCATGTATTTTAACCCTTTTGCTGCTGGCGGCAAATGTTTCAACTCTTAAATCTGAGGGCCACAGCAAAAATCCAATCCTGTATTTGACTGTGTTATCCTTGTGAAATAAAGATTATTATTATAATTATTATTATTATTATTATTATTATTATTATTATCATCATCATTATTATCATTAATATTATTATTATCATTATGACTTATAAGATCCTCGTTGGCGATATTGAGCTGCTCTTTCAGCTCTCCAGCTTCTCGCTCTGTTCTAGAAGTCTGTGAGATATGAAAAATATCATACATGCATGGCATGACTCAAAACAGGGATCAGAAATAAAATACAATCATAGTGTTGAATGGCTGAAAAACAGGGTCCATATATTAATTAGAAAAATAACATACATGACTCAAAAACAGGGTCCATACAATACTCTTCAATGTGTTGCTGACAGATGGGGAGAGGTAATAAGAAAAATTTCACATTCATTTCATGTACATGTAATTATTTATATTTTGTGTGTCATTTCTATATAAAGCTCTCCTTACTTTTTGGCTAAGGCCAGTCCAATTCGATTATTGGTCTCATGGAATCGTCAACTAATTTTTGGTCAAATTCAAGAAAACTTTTAATTTCGCACCGACTTCATTCTGACGCATCTTTATGGAAAAAATACCTACTCACCCCCAAAAAGGTCTTGGTACTTAAGTTTTCAGACCACTATATTTAAAGAAAACATTCAAAATAAACTTCACTCTTGTTCTATCACACACATCGTCTAAACAAGCAATCATTTTGGCACGGCTCCGAGGTCCACGCACCCATAATGCAATGTGCACGGTAGTCAACAGACTGCTTCTTCCGATGTAAACACTGTCCTCTGGACTGAGAATAAGACCAAAAATCAATTTGGACTGGCCCAAGCAATGTAAAAGAGTAGTGAAACCTTTATAAAATAGATAAGTTTCTATCTGACTTACTCTTCATTTATGGGTGTGTCCTCTAGTGCCCGGTGTACCATGTAGAGTTCCCGCTCCAAGCGCCGAATCTTCAGCACGATACCACGCACCACGTTCTGCTGGTACAGAATTGGCGTCTTCTGATCTTTCTGACTAGAGAGTTGCATTTTAAAAGCGGCACTCAGCAACTTTTCATTTTCCTCCTAGAATACAACAAAGCATGAACGGGTGAATGGGTGATCTAGTCTTGCTCAGAGTTCCAGGGTTGTCCAACCGTCGCTTTTCCCTTGTTTGTGAAAATGGTGTACAGCAACATGTCTGCAAAAAGCCGGTGTGGTGTGAATATTTGGAACCCATGAGATTGAGTTACCTTTGATAATGCGCAGGCGTGGAAGTTCCGGCTTCTCACGCGTACAAAATAGAATTTGTTTCCAATGGAAATGGGTTACTCCACAAATTATTCGCACCTTTTAGCATGTAATCTTCTGAACGAACACGAATAAAAAAACTTTATGACATGGAATTGTGTATACTCTTTGTGATGTAAATGGAATGATTTGGAAACGAATGTTGATCTCAATTCAGGCACCGTAAATCGCACAAGTTTGAGGCACAGGTTCCGATCGTAAGTTCAGTTTCATAAAAGGGAATACTGACAACAAGTTGTAAGTGGTATGTTATCTGTACACATAGTATATACAGCTAACAGATTACTCAAAAAAACATTTGATTTCATTAAAACGGCACTTAATGTCGGTTCCAAATGCTTGAGGTGCATGGTCACTCATTCCTATGGGCGGAGCTAAATTTTCACTTCCGCGCCTGCGCATTATCAAAGGTTCCGATAATTCACGCCACACCGGCTGGTATTGGACGAGTCTGATGGCCGTCCGGTTGAACACAATAAGGATAACAAATCTATCATTACCCCCCCCCCCCACCCCAACATAAATTTTGAATTACAATAGACACAACAAGCTTTAAGTTCAAGGTTCTTTCAGTGGACATCCCAGAAAACTCTTCGTCAGACTCGCCTGATGCAGAGCGATCAAAAGGATTTCAAATTAATTTTGAAATTGTGATTTACAAACCTAAATCCATCTTAATTACTTTCTGCCATCTTTATTTCCAGATCTACATCATGTAACATGATGTTGGCAGACTATAATGCGCAAATAGTGTTTTAAATGCCAAAAAACAATTTCTAGCAGCGGTGTGAAAACAGTGGCCGCCATCTTTGAAAGCAATCTCTGTCCGGGGAGAATGTAGTTAGAGTCATTGCCATGACGAGTGATATTCTAGGGGTCCTAACAATTGACTGTTGTGAACAGCATTGTTAGGATCCCAATAAAGGAGTATGTTGCCCTCCTAACATGGCAATTGTTAAAAGCAATGTTGATTTGATTTTGTTTGATTTTATTCGGTCTGATTTTATTTGGTTTGATTTTATTCGGTCTAGTAAGATGTGTATTACATAGCATTTGGCACACAAAAAATCATATATAACGGTGACTAGATGGAGAGTCATTAACTGCTATGCAATAGAATTCTAACCAGACACAGGATATATACACTAAAAGTTAGAAACTTATTTCTAGTTAGTAGCCGAATATAGAGTGAAATCAGAGTGGAGATGATGATAAAATATTGCTTCTTTCAGCTGCAGCTACATACAGGGCTCGACATTGGTGCTTGCCCCATTGCCCCGGGCAAGTAGAATTTGTAAATTATAACTGTGGGGCAAGTGAAAGCTGCATCTTGCTTGCCCCACTGGGAAAGTACGTTTTGTATATTTCATGTTTACTTTTGCACACCTGTCAACATTCAACCATCCCAAATCAGGAGATTTCACACGGTTCCCTTTTGGGGCTTCTATTGCAGCATTTTGCTTAGTTCCAACCCTGGCCACTAGGGGTCAGGAAAGTAGTTTAGCTTAGGAGTATGCCATTATACTGATGACCATACAAACATGTAAATGAAATAACTCTAATTTTATGGAGCAGATCACAGTTGCTGAATGGTGATATATTTCATCATCAAAATCACACACAGATAGCTTTAGCACTAACAACACTTACATTATGTGATCTTTCAAGATCAAATACCAGTACTTCTTATGTTCAGCATATTATGAAGGTTTTGGCACTGGGCTAAAAAATCAGGTTTAAGGCATACGGCTACCTGGAGTATTTGGAGCCTGGTAACAAATAATATGACAGAAAATATATATGACAGCCTAGAAATCTAGGCTACCTATTACCCCGAGGTAGCATATGATCAGTTAACATTTTTTCCGACATGAATATCTAACTAGTGCACAACCAGTTCCCCAGTTCCTCATGCATAAACTAAACATGCGTGTACCATTATGTACACAGGTTCGTAATGTTCTACAGCTAATTACAGAGCAATTTTAAATATGTAACCTTATTTGTCTAGTCTGAACTGCTTAGAATCAGGGAAAATCGGATTCATATGCCAATTACACAAGAAAAATATCGCCTTTAGAGGAGGCTTTTATTTGACTTAAAGTCTATTTGTTCATCCTCAATCACTGATGTATATCTAGCTCTCTGCTTCAGCGACGCGTATTAAACCTACTGACCACTGCAGTTGACTTGTTCCAGTATTCCACTTTGATGGACATATCGAAATATCGCCTTTAGAGGAGGCTTTTATTTGACTTAAAGTCTATTTGTTCATCCTCAATCACCGACGTATATTTAGCTCACTGCTTCAGCGATGCGTATTAAACCTACTGACCACTGCAGTTGACTTGTTCCAGTATTCCACTTTGATGGACATGATTCTAATCATTGTCAGTCACTGATCTACTTGCTGGGAAACGGAGGATTTTTAAAAATCAGCTAGTCAGTAGCTAATCAGTAGATTTCTTCAAATCAGGTGCTCAATCAGAAGACACCAAATTTGGGGTCTGAAATCAGGAGAGTACTGCCCAAATCAGTAGAGTTGACAGGTATGCTTTTGAGAATGTGTGCAAGTTTCGTGGTCTGCCAATGACTGCCATCCAAGCTTGTCCTAGAAAATATGCTTTCACATGCCAGAACCATGTTATACTTGGTTTTAAATGAAGTATTATAAAATCATTATATACAATTTTTCAAGGGCAAGTGAAAGTTGGAGTAGGGCAAGTGAAAATTGAATCTCACTTGCCCTACGGGGCAAGTCGCTGCAAAAGTTAACGTCGTGCCCTGACATACCTTTCTTTTGGGTTCCACATAGAGCAAGAGGTTATTAAGTACATCTAGGATCATGGAATACTGCAACTGAAATGAAAAATGGTGGCGAGATTAGAAATAATTTCACTACTTCAGGATTACCTACATTGTAAATACAATCAATTAAAGATATTACACAACTCCATCTATTGAAAAACATCTTACTTCAACAGGGCTTAACAGTACCCAGTAGTGGTCGGACGATTAATCGAAAACTCTAGCATTTGGTTGAGGTGAGGCCGACTCGACCCATTCAAACGGCATATGAAATAATTGATTATTTCAAATGTGAAACATTGTGAAATTATGTGGCCAAAACATACAAAAACAATAAAGACTTATAGACGACTAACCTTGTTCCACCGTAAATTCGCGCGAAAGAGAAGAAAATTCTTTAGAACTTTCGTAAAGTGACACAGACCGGCTTGTGTCAACACTCAAAAGTAAACAAATCTATTGCGCCATATTTGATGCACCGATTCATCAATTGCCGCAGTACACTGCATGTGTGCCTGATATGTGCCGGCGCATGCCACGGCACAATAATGTTTGAAATTGTTTGCCTTAAAATTAGGGCAATGTGGCCATAAAACTCGAACCGAATCGATTAATTGTTAGAAATATTTTTCGATCAATCGATACCAAAAATCTCTTCGCATCCGAACTCTAGTACTTAGCCAACCCGGGAAGTCAGGCAGGGCAAGTTGTACACAAGATCAGATAGTCCCACCAGGCGTTCAGGTTGCCTAGCCAATTTTTTAATAGCAATTACTTTGTTTAACCTTGACATAGAGACAATAAAAACATTCTTTCCAAGGTGGCTGTCGACTATATTGTTATTCAAATGATCCTGTTCTGAATTCAATGAATGTACCTCTCAATTTCAATTCTAATGTTAGAAAGTCGGGCGGGGATATTGTCCTGATACCGTTCAAAATATGCAATACGAAACAAAACTTTTCAGGGGAGTACATTGATGATGATGATGTGATACTTACAGGGTTAGTACAGATGTTGAGGTCGTGATGGAGTAGGGTAAAGGAGTCAGCGCCCTCTTTTTCTTGCTCCATCATATCAGAATCCTCTGCAACCTAACAAAGAAAGGAAACATTGAAGATAAGGAAAGACAATATAGAGCAACCACATGTCATGATATCAGCCACCTGCGATATATATATGTTTTCTTTGGAACAACAATATATATATATATATATATATATATATATATATATATATATATATATATATATATATATATATATATATATATATATATATATATATGTATATATATATATATATATATATATATTAGAGACCTACAATATTCTAGTTATACACACTGCCATTTAGGAACAAATAATAAAAAACAAACATCAATATCATTTATTTGAAAAGTCACTTTCAATTATTACAAAAAATCTACGGATACAGTGGATCTTCATATTATATGGTGGACACCGTAGGAACATAACATGGTTCCCACGAGAGGGGAGAACTTATTTCTTAGTAAGCTTTAAGTTAAAGCCTTCCTGTCCCGTGTGTTGCATTATACAGACCTGACACACTTAGCAATGCAGAGGACCTCACGTCTTACACAACCTGCAATCAGGGTCTTAGTCAGGATTTTAACCCTTATGCTGCTGGTGGCTAATTTGGCCAACACAAAATGATGCAAATACCTTTATAATGAGTGAAACCCTGGCATATGGGTACTCATCTCAGAGTACTCAGAAAGAGCTATCCAAAGAGTACCAACATGACAGGGTTTAGATGGTTTTCAAGAATCTTTGCATCCTTGTGCTTTGGACAAAAGAAGCTTCAGCATTGAAGGGGTTAATACATTGAAGGGGTTATATACAGAATCATCAGGCCTCATTTGGCAGCTCTGAGCATTAAGGGGGTAAGCTTCTTACAAAGCTAGCACGCCTTTATGCTGAGGTCTAAACAGGAGGCTGCTTTCCACATATATTTCGTCAGAATTCTTCCGTCAGACCCATTGCGAGCAGTGACTCCATCTTCTGCAGGACTAGATTTCATACTCATGGCAATTTGATATCTACATATCTACCACACTAAGGTACATATTTGCTACACTATAGGCTGTACACCTGGGATTGAATACTGTAAATTCGGAAAAGATTGCGTTGGTTGGATTTTTCATAACTTTACAAAAACGTGGAAGGATGGAGCACTCGCCCGGAAGACCATGTATCTATGATAGGTGGTTCGTAACATACAGTATAACTAAATTCTTCACTTGTCTATTTCAGAGTTCCATCCATAAGCGAACTCATTGAGAAAAAAGCCCAGCCATCCAAACCGTTCATAACTTTACAAAAACGTGGAAGGATGGAGCACTCGGCTGGAAGACCATGGATCTACGACAGGTGGTTTGTAACATACAGTATAACCACATTCCTCACCAGTCTGACCATATTCAGATGGATATCGCCCAGATTATCGGCCCGATTTGTACCCTCCTACAGCACCCTACCAAGAAACATCCGGGTGGATTGGGATTCTACGTTTGTGTCCTTATGTTTTGCCGTAACCGTGAGTTGCAGTGCTTCCTACGGATTCATCTTCGAAGACGGACTTCTTAAGGACCCCGTGTGGGGGTACTCTCAGTCCATTCCACTCGTCTATGGACTAATGCTAGGATACATGGCCGCAGATGTCGTTATGAAGTTTATGGAGTACGCCGTTCTATGCGAAACTGTCTATGTGGTTCATCATGTAGTGGCAATAATCTGTATATTCGCCTCAGCCTATACCGGTGCAAGCGCCTTCTTTTATTATGTACACATCATCAGTGAGGTATCGCAAATATTCCTCTGCTTCAATAAATTTTTACGGTTTACGCAGATGAGCAAGAGATCATTGCGAGTACTTGCGAATAATATCATGTTCGCGATCGTCTTCTTTGTTATCAGAATCGCCAGTTTGCCGTGGTACTACATCATTTTTTTCCGAAGCTTCTGGACTGTCACTGTGCAGCCTCCTTTTTATCTGTTCACTATAACATGGGTGGGTGGGTTGGTTATTGATATCATGAATATCTACTGGTTTTTTCTGATCGTTAGAAAAGGGATAAAGATTTTCTACGGTGAAAAAGGGTATGGGAATACAGAGGTAAAGGACACAGAGAGTGGTAAGGACAAAAAAGTTGATTGATTTAACCCATTAATGCAGAAATTGTTGTCTGGAGCGATGATACTTTTGACAATATCTTTTGAATTGGGAATTATTTTACAAAATATTTGAAGGAGAGTTGTTGGTAATGTTCTGATCATGATTTCTCCTTCAAAAATATTGCCAATTGTGCTAAAACCTGAAAGATTTCTTCAAAATTGTTAGGCTGGTTTTGGCAGCTGCACACAAAAATGTGACAAGTTTTTTCTCGTCAAAACCTTGTCATCTTGACAAGTTAAGGCTCGTCAAGTACGCTGACGAGTTTTTGACAACCCTGCAAAGTGGGTTGTCAAAAACTAGTCAAAGGTCGTCAAGTACTTATCCCATAATGCACTGCTCAACTCAGAACGAGGCTCTAATGGAGGACAAAGGAGCTGAATCAAAGTAATTACTGTATTTCATATCCATTCAATATCTACTTAAATATGATCCATCTTGCATTATATTTCCAATAACATATCAAACTGACTATTTTGGACATGCAGGTATTTTAGGAATGTTTTGAGTGCAATGTGAAGCATATTTTCAAATGTGGAATTATTGTTTTCTTTTTTGTCAAAATTAGTTTATAAATGTGCATATATCTCCAATTTGCCACTGCAAGATGCAGTATTGAACTTTTGGGTCAGTAATTTTTATTGTGTCCTTTTTGGCGTTTTTTTTTGGGAAGGAAATAAAAATAATTTGAAACTGACATATATTGCTTTGTTTTACTTGACGACCTTTTGACAAGTTTTGCCACAGAATCTCGTCTTCACAAACGTAAACTCGTCGTTTTGGGCACTATCGAAATGATGACCCAAAACTTGTCAATATGACAAACTTTTGACAAGTTTTTGAGCCCCATATTTTTTGTGTGTGTGAGCATTAATGGGTTAACAGCACAACTTTTACGAGGATACAGTGCATCTTCATATTATATGGTGGACACCGTAGGAACATAGAATGGTTCCCACGAGAGGGGAGAGCTTATTTCTAAGTCAGCTTCAAGTTAGAGACTTCCTGTCCTGCGTGTTGCATGATACAGACCCGACACACTCAGCAGAGAACCTCACGCCTTACACAACCTGTAACCAGGGTCTTAGTCAGGATTTTAACCCTTATGCTGCTGGTGGCTAATTTGGCCAACACAAAATGATGCAGAAAACCTTTAAAATGAGTGAAACCCTGGCATATGGGTACTCATCTCAGAGTACTCAGAAAGAGCTATCCAGGGAGTACCAACATGACAGGGTTTAGATGGTTTTCAAGAATCCTTGCGTCCTTGTGCTTTGGACAAAAGAAGCTTCAGCATTGGAGGGGTTAAGCTTCTTACAAAGCTAGAAAGCCTTGATGCTGAGGACTAAACAGGAGGCTGCTTTCCACATAGATTTCGTCAGAATTCTTCCGTCAGACCCATTGCGAGCAGTGACTCCATCTTCTGCCGGACTAGATTTCATACTCATGGCAATTTGATATCTACATATCTACCACACTAAGGTACATATTTGCTACACTATAGGCTGTATACCTGGGATTGAATACTGTAAATTCGGAAAAGATTGCTTTGGTTTGATTTTTCATAACTTTACAAAAACGTGGAAGGATGGAGCACTCGGCTGGAAAACCATGTATCTACGACAGGTGGTTTGTAACATACAGTATTACCACATTCCTCACCAGTCTGACCATATTCAGATGGATATCGCCCAGATTATCGGCCCGATTTGTACCCTCCTACAGCACCCTACCAAGAAACATCCGGGTGGATTGGGATTCTACGCTTGTGTCTTTATGTTTTGCCGTAACCGTGAGTTGCAGTGCTTCCTACGGATTCATCTTCGAAGACGGACTTCTTAAGGACCCCGTGTGGGGGTACTCTCAGTCCATTCCACTCGTCTATGGACTAATGCTAGGATACATGGCCGCAGATGTCGTTATGAAGTTTATGGAGTATGCCGTTCTATGCGAAACTGTCTATGTGGTTCATCATGTGGTGGCAATAATCTGTATATTCGCCGTAGCATATACCGGTGCAAGCGCCTTCTTTTATTATGTACACATCATCAGTGAGGTATCGCAAATATTCCTCTGCTTCAATAAATTTTTCCGGTTTACGCAGATGAGCAAGAGATCATTGCTAGTACTTGCGAATAATATCATGTTCGCGATCGTCTTCTTTGTTAGCAGAATCGCCATTTTGCCGTGGTACTACATAATTTTTTTCCGAAGCTTCTGGACTGTCACTGTGCAGCCTCCTGTTCACTATATTTTGGGTTGGTGGGTTGGTGGGTTGGTTATTGATATCATGAATATCTACTGGTTTTTTCTGATCGTTAGAAAAGGGATAAAGATTTTCTACGGTGAAAAAGAGTATGGGAATACAGAGGTAAAGGACACAGAGAGTGGTAAGGACAAAAGAGTTGATTGATTTAACCCATTAATGCTTAAGGATTCATTCGGAAATTATTGTCTGGAGCGATGATACTTTTGACAATATCTTTTGAATTGGGGATTATTTTACAAAATATTTGAATTAGAGTTGTTGGTAATGTTCTGATCATGATTTCTCCTTCAAATATTTTGCCAATTGTGCTAAAACCTGAAAGATTTCTTCAAAATTGTCAGGCTTGTTTTGGCCGCTGCGAGCATTAATGGGTTAACAGCACAACTTTTACGAGGATACAGTGCATCTTCATATTATATGGTGGACACCGTAGGAACATAGAATGGTTCCCACGAGAGGGGAGAGCTTATTTCTAAGTCAGCTTTAAGTTAGAGACTTCCTGTCCTGTGTGTTGCATGATACAGACCCGACACACTCAGCAGAGAACCTCACGTCTTACACAACCTGTAACAAGGGCCTTAGTCAGGATTTTAACCCTTATGCTGCTGGTGGCTAATTTGGCTAACACAAAATGATGCAAAAGAAACTTTAAAATGAGTGAAACCCTGGCGTATGGGTACTCATCTCAGAGTACTCAGAAAGAGCTATCCAAAGAGTACCAACATGACAGGGTTTAGAAGGTTTTCAAGAATCTTTGCGTCCTTGTGCTTTGGAAAAAAGAAGCTTCAGCATTGGAGGGGTTAAGCTTCTTACAAAGCTAGAAAGCCTTTATGCTGAGGACTAAACACTGGAGGCAGCTTTCCACATACATTTCGTCAGAATTCTTCCGTCAGACCCATTGCGCGCAGTGACTCCATCTTCTGCAGGACTAGATTTCATACTCATGGCAATTTGATATCTACATATCTACCACACTAAGGTACATATTTGCTACACTATAGGCTGTATACCTGGGATTGAATACTGTAAATTCGGAAAAGATTGCGTTGGTTGGATTTTTAATAACTTTACAAAAACGTGGAAGGATGGAGCACTCGCCCGGAAGACCATGGATCTACGACAGGTGGTTTGTAACATACAGTATAACCACATTCCTCACCGGCTTGATCATATTCAGATGGATATCGCCAAGATTATCGGCCCGATTTGTACCCTCCTACAGCACCCTACCAAGAAACATCCGGGTGGATTGGGATTCTACGTTTGTGTCCTTATGTTTTGCCGTAACCGTGAGTTGCAGTGCTTCCTACGGACTTCTCTTCGAAGACGGACTTCTTAAGGACCCTGTGTGGGGGTACTCTCAGTCCATTCCACTCGTCTATGGACTAATGCTAGGGTACATGGCCGCAGATGTCGTTATGAAGTTTATGGAGTATGCCGTTCTATGCGAAACTGTCTATGTGGTTCATCATGTAGTAGTAATAATCGGTTTATTCGCCATGGCATATACTGGTGCAAGTGCCTCCTTTTGTTATGCACGCATTATCAGTGAGGTATCGCAAATATTCCTCTGCTTCAATAAATTTTTCCGGTTTACGCAGATGAGCAAGAGATCATTGCGAGTACTTGCGAATAATATCATGTTTGCGATCGTCTTCTTTGTTATCAGAATCGCCAGTTTGCCCTGGTACTACATAATTTTTTTCCGAAGTTTCTGGACTGTCACTGTGCAGCCTCCATATTATATGTTCACTATAACATGGGTGGGTGGGTTGGTTCTTGATATCATGAATATCTACTGGTTTTTTCTGATCGTTAGAAAAGGGATAAAGATTTTCTACGGTGAAAAAGAGTATGGGAATACAGAGGTAAAGGACACAGAGAGTGGTAAGGACAAAAAAGTTGATTGATTTAACCCATTAATGTGGAAATTGTTGTCTGGAGCAATGATACTTTTGACAATATCTTTTAAATTGGGAATTATTTTACAAAATATTTGAAGGAGAGTTGTTGGTAATGTTCTGATCATGACTTCTCCTTCAAATATTTTGCCAATTGTGCTGAAACCTGAAAGATTCTTTCAAAATTGTCAGGCTGGTTTTGGCCGCTGTGAGCATCAATGGGTTATCATCACAACTCTTACGAGGAGCCACTGAAAGAAAACTAGGGCTTTGTACCAGTGCTGGATACAACACCAAAAAGCGATGTTGAATGGGTAAAAGTATTGAATCATTTAACCTGCTAATGCTTACTAGTCTCTTGAAATTGTCGTCGGAATCTTTGATACTTTTGACAATAACTTGGGTATTCAGAATAATTTTACAAAATATTTGGAGAAGAGTTATTGGTAATTATCTGGTGTTAGTAATGGTGACCTATGATCAGCACTGAATATAATTTCGTACCTAAATGTAGCATGCTGGATCACAAAACAACTCATAGAATATTTTTCTCTGGCTTCATCTTTCAGAAAGTTGTTAATGGTAATTTCATAACAAATTCTAGAGTAATCTGATTAACCCTTTCAGTAGGGATTTAAAACCTGAATAGAGACCTACATTTGTTGAGAAGGGGGACAGCATGGTATTTAGCTATACCGTATTTAATCTGCTGATGCAAGTCAAATACTCTTTAACCCTCCCAATGCTAAGGCTACTTTCGTCCAAAGCACGAGAACGCAAATATTTTTGAAAACCATCTAAAACCTGTCATGTTGGTACTCATTGGAAAACTCTCACTGAGTACTCTCATATGAGTACCCATTTGCCAGGGTTTTGGTATTTTACAGGATATTTGCATTATTTTGTATTGGGCAAATTAGCCACCAGCAGCATAAGGGTTAAAAAGGGGAAGAACAAGGTATTCAGCTGTACCATATTTAATCTGCGGATGCAAGTTAAATACTCATGGTTAATTAGTACAAAACTTCCAGAATAACTTTTGTGCTACACACTCCTGGATTATATTTTGTTTTGAAATATTTCTAGAGGGAGATTATTTCCAGGTAATTTCCTGTTCTTTCACAAAATAGATTCTGTAATGAGGGCTTCAAATCCTTGTGCGCCAAATAGGATTATTGGGTAACTTCGGTCCATATCACAAACCTGCCACCAATTACAGGGTCTTAGCCAGGATTTTAAAAATGCTCGTCCAACAGCAATTACAAAGTTTCTGTCCAGATCTAGCTACTCAGATACTTGAAATCATTATACAACCAACTAGATTTAATAGCCCATTGTTTCAAAAAGGGCAATTTACACTTCAGCCATGCCCTAGAGGATGGTTTGTTAAGAAAAGATTTGGTTACTACCCCAAAAAATTGAAAATTGAAAATTCTTCGTAGAAATTTTTGACTGTTCAAAAAGAGGGTTTTCAGGAAACCGGGTCTGGCTAAATCCCTGCACTAACAGTTTTAACCCTTCCAATGCTGAGTCTATACTCTCCTCCAAAGCACAAGGACGCAAAGATTTTGGAAAAACATCTAAACCCTGTCATGTTGTTACTCATTGGATAGCTCTTGCTGAGTACTATCAGATGAGTACCCATATGCCAAGGTTTCTGTCAATTTTCAGGTTTTGTGAATTTTTTTGTATTGGCCAAATTAGCCACCAGCAGCATAAGGGTTAACAGGTAAAACTGATACTTTCTAATCAACTTTAGGGTGATGAGGGCTAAGACCAGGTGGTCCCAAGGGCGTCTGTAGTAGGCCCAAAGATGATTATGGTCAACAACACATATAACAAGGGTCAGGCTTTGGTTAAAAACTCTAAGAGACCACTGGACTCCAGGTTTGCAGTATTTGAAGATTGTGACTTATGGATAATGGCACATGTGGCACAGTATTTGAAGATTGTGACTTATGGATAATGGCACATGTGGTAAAGTATTTGAAGATTGTGACTTATGGATAATGGCATATGTGGCATAGTATTTGAAGATTGTGACTTATGGATAATGGCACATGTGGCACAGTATTTGAAGATTGTGACCTATGGATAATGGCATATGTGGCATAGTATTTGAAGATTGTGACTTATGAATAATGGCACATGTGGCACAGTATTTGAAGATTGTGACTTATGGATAATGGCATATGTGGTACAGTATTTGAAGATTGTGACTTATGGATAATGGCATATGTGGCACAGTATTTGAAGATTGTGACTTATGGATAATGGCATATGTGGTACAGTATTTGAAGATTGTGACTTATGGATAATGGCATATGTGGCACAGTATTTGAAGATTGTGACTTATGAATAATGGCACATGTGGTATAGTATTTGAAGATTGTGTCTTATGGATAATGGCACATGTGGTATAGTATTTGAAGATTGTGTCTTATGGATAGTGGCACATGTGTACTGGTATTTGAAGGTGGTGATGTTTTATGAAAATACTGACATAGCAGAGTAATAAATGTCCATACTTTGTGGAATAGCACCAGCGCTAGATCAAGGTTGGTCCATATTTTCCAATAATTATTTTGCAAAATAATCAAGGTGGCCCAAATTTCTAGGGTGATCTGAATTTTCGTGAATTTATGGTAGTGACACATTTGTGATGAATCTGAAGGTTACGACTTACCGGTAGTGACACATATGGTTAAGTATTTGAAGATTGCGATTTACGGAATCACAGTATAGCAAAGTATTTGAAGATTGTTACTTATGGATAATGGCACGTGTGGCACAGTATTTGAAGATTGTGACTTATGGATAGTGACACATGGGGTAAAGTATTTGAAGATTGAAACTTATGGATAGTGGCACAAGTGAACTAGTATTTGAAGGGGATGACTTATGGGTAGTTTGTAGTGTTGTTCTGATTAATCGGACATCTCACTATTTCACTTCCAATTTTTTATGAGTAATCCCAATTTTTGAAGACCAATTTTTTTCTGATTATTTGCATATGATTAAGAGGCATACATTCTGTTTTTCCTATCTATGTTTAATTAAAGGATATACTTTCTGGGTCCTCACTAGTATTTCTACCTTGTTTCTGCAGGTATTATCCTGAAAAGTTAGATGGAAAATCGATTGCTAACTTCGTAAACATTCGTCAGCTATATGAACTAATAAAGGAATTTGCCTACCTTATATGTTGTTTACTTGTTTATTCTTGCTACCGACACCAATTACGCATTGAATTATACTTGTTGACAAGTCTGACTTTGAAAATGGCGCTGCCCACGCTATGTTTCACTCTCCACGCAGAAAGGCTACGTACTTCAGGTTTCGCAATGATCGTGTTTTGGCAGATAGGGGCACTAGAAACGATCGTTTATAATCTAAAACTAATCGCAGACTTTGCAAATTTGAACAGTGTCATTGTTTACTTGTTCATTCTTGCTGCCGCACGCCAAATACGCATTGAATTATACTTGTTGACAAGTCTGACTTTGAAAATGGCGCTATATTTCACTCTCCACGCATAAAGGCTACATACTTCCGCTTGCGCAACAATCGTGCTTTGGCGGTTTGGGCACTAGAAACGATCGTTCATAATCTAAAATCAATCGCAAACTTTGGAAATCTAAATGTTTTTTCAATCTAAATGTTTTTCTTTTTATGTCAATGAAATTTACTTGGTGGCCGATATTTGGTGAAATGTGTCCTTGGATGGATCCGGGTTGGGCGAGATTCCCCAGTAATTATTTTGTAAATTAATTATAGCGGCCGAGTTTCCTAGGGCGGCCGAGATTTCCGAGAATTTACGCTATGTGTAACGCACATGGGGATGGGTCAATGTGCGTGAAAATATTTCCAAATAAAAACCGATCATCAATGATCAGTCCTCAAAATTTGTACCGCTTCCCAACACTAGTAGTTTGGCACATTTGTGATGAATTTGAAGGTGATGACTTACCGGTAGTGGCACATGCGGTAGAGTATTGGGATCAGCCTCTCCGTAATCAGCATAGAAGAATTGGCACTTGCATCTAGATATGATCCTCTGTAACTGAACATCCTGGTCCTCATAACCCTGAAAATATATATTTTTGTCACTTTTTCTGCAATATTCCAGCCCATTCCAGGGGTCGGGCTACGGCAAGAAACTGAGGAAGACCGCCAGGCTATAGGTTTCCAAAACTTCATAGCCCGATAGAAAATTTTATAGTCCCATTAAAAAACAAAAACAAAAACGAGCTGCCTCGGTCATCCTAAATTACACACACACACACACACATATATATATATATGTATATATATATATATATATATATATATATATATATATATATATATATATATATATATATATATATATATATAAATATATATATACACACACACACACACACACACTCACACACACACACACACACACACATTGCTTATAGTATTGTTATTCCTCTGAGCATGACCTAAAAATGTCAATCTTTTCTTATAGCCAGCCGGGCTACAAAGGCAAATATTCTTATAGCCCGAAACAATTTTCTGTAGCCTCTGGCTACCGGGCTAGTGTCTAACTGGACCCCTGCCATTCACACCTGTGGCGGTCGATGAAGACCAGTGCCGGTGACATCTTTTATAATAAAATTGTGTTTCTGAAAATATGAAATATGCGACAGAGAAATGTCAATGAGAATTCACATTCACTGTGCTCCATGACTTTTTGGGCAGTTGGAGATAGGGATGGATACCTCTAAGAAGGAAACGGTACAGTATCGGTATTGACGAAACGGTACAGTATTTTAACAGTACTGGTAACAGTACTTTATTGCATTATTACCTTATCAATTTTGTTGCGAATAGGCATTTTAAGGATCCTGGACAATCCCTAACAAATGATAACTTCACAGTGGTTTTTATAATGCAGTGTACCTTTAAGGAATGAAATTGTACGATATGGTACCAGTACAGGTACCTCTTACCCCTTTAACCCCTGGTGGCTAATTTGGCCATTTCAAAATGATGCAAAAAAAATACTGAAAATGACTGAAACCTTGGCACATGGGTACTCATCCGAGAGTACTCAGTGAGAGCTATCCAATGAATTCCAACGTGACAGGGTTTAGATGGTTTTCAACAATCTTTGCGTCCTTGTCCTTTTGATGAAAGTAGCCTCAGCATTGGAAGGGTTAATGGTATGCTACCCTAGTTGGACACCCCTTTGGATTCAGACCATGCTTGCCAAGGAGAACTCAAGGCACAAATGGGTTGAAATCGCTCCCAAATTTAATTTTCTTTAAATTAAAAATTTTTCAAAATCTTTTTTTAAATTTTAATTCTTTTTTTGAAATTAAAAAAAAATAGCTAGTGTTTTTGATAAGATTTTTAACAAGTGAGTCACAAAATCACTCCCAAAATTCATTCTGAACCACACTCACCTTGTTTGATACCCCCACAGTGGCGCTGACGACCCCACCCACACTCTGTCCACTGCCCACTTAATGGTATCAACCCTACTTGGACGCCCCTAGGGATACAGATGATGCTTGCCAAGGAGAACTCAAAAATTGTATTTAACAAAACATTAAAAATCTTTAAAAATTTATATTTTGAAATTAAAAAAAAAATATTTTCAATTCAAATTTCTTTTTTGGGTTTGTGCTTTTGACAATTTTTTTTGACAAGAAAGTCACAAAATCACTTCCCAAATTCATTCAGAACCCCACTCACCTTGTTTGATACCCCCACAGTGGCGCTGACTACCCCGCCCACACTCTGTCCGCTTCCCACCATCTCCGGGATGGGCTGGTCCACCTCCGTCTTCGGCCGATCCTGCACGTTCTCCATCGTCAACCACGTGAAGTTATCCTCGGAGAAACTACCGGAATCCACCGTGGCGTAGTACTGTGAAAAAGGGATAGACAAGTAAAAGGGAAATTAGTCTATAAGCTTATGTAGCAAAATAAGCGGTCAATCGGACTGTCATGTTAATTCTTGGAGACATAGTGGGTCCTACTCAATTTTGGATGAGGAATTCAGAAAATTGTCTCCAATTTTTTTTTGACATTTTCAAGATCTGAATGCAAATTATTGAAAAATGCCTAGTTCGAGCTTAAATAAGCCGCGATGAAAATAAACAAACAAAATGAACAAACAAACATTAATCAAGCAATCATTCAGTCATTCAATTAATCTATCAATAATTAAATAAATAAATAAATAAATAAATAAATAAATAGATGAACAAATAAATGGATGAAAAATAAACAAAGATAAACAAATAATTAAATGAATGAATTAATTGATAGATAAATAAATAATTAACTAACTAAATAAATAATAAATGAATGGATAGATAAATAAATAAATAAATAATGAATGAATGAATAAATAATTAGATAAATAAATAAATAAATAAACCAACAAATAATAAATTATTAAATAAACAAACAAATAAACAAACAAACAATATTCTCCCCTGTTATCCAAGACCTACCTGCATGTGTTCTACGGAGCCCATCCATGTGGTCTTGGTTTTGAGTTGCCGGTCGTGCCAGATGGGCTGGTGTTCACACGACAGGATCTGAGCACGCCCCGCGCTCACGATGATGTACCCCTCCGTCTCAATTCCCTTCAGCAAAACCTGGCTGTTGTGCATCTCAACTAGACAAACAAAGCAGAAAGAAAAGGTTAAAATGTATACGTTTTGGGTCCGATAAAGGATTTCATTAAGGGGTGTTCACACTTAGTTTTGCGGTTGGCCACCAGGTGGTGGAAGGTATCTGAGCACGCCCCGCGCTCACAAGGATGTAACCCTCCGTCTCGATCCCCTTCAGCAGAACCTGGCAGTTTTTACTTTTAAATACATGTTAGGCCACTCCAATTTATTTACTTGTCTTACGTGATCAGGAGGTAGGAATTGAGCCATTTTGGAATAAAAAAAAAGTTGAAAAATGTGACTTTTTTTATTTTTTAAATTTTTTTAAGAGTCTGACGACTAGGACTGGTAGCGATATATTTCTACCAGCCTATTCACAACTAAATAAAATGAATCAATCCATTAATCCCTGTAACCTGAAAGGTGGGAGGTATACCTCCTCAAGCCTGAGGCTCTACTACAGCAATGATAGCTTCCTGTAGTTGATTGAATCACACTTACAAAGAATATTCTTAAAACTTGCACTTTTTTTTTTTTTTTTTTGGAGTCTGACAGAAAATTTCAAAAACCACTTTCGTCTGTAAGACACCAAAGATGACTTTTTTTTTCCAGGATTTTTTTTCCAAAAAAAGCTCGTAAGACAAGTAATTAAATTGGAGTGGTCTTAATATTGAAATGAATATATATATATATATATATATATATATACATATATGCATATATATATATATTCAAATAAATATTTATGTATTTAAATATGTATTCATAATTATGTAAAAAAGGCATATCCAGGATTTTACTAAGGGGGGTTTGCATTTAGTTTTGCGGTTGGCCACCAGGCGGTGGAAGGTATCTGAGCACGCCCGGCGATCACGATAATGTACCCCTCTGTCTCGATTCCCTTTAGCAAAACCTGGCTGTTATGCATCTCAACTAGGCAAACAAAGCACAAAGAAAATATATAGCTGTGTCTTATAATTCAAGTACCATAAACAATGTCATGTAAACGTACTAAAGCTGTATGTGTCATAAGTTCTTTAAATGAGATAAATGAAGTATGCACCAGAAATCATGTAAATGTATCATTCTTTGCAGTATGTTGTTATATATATCTTATAGTCTTATTGTTTCTATTCCAATAAAAAAAATCAACAAAAAAAAAGTTTGAAGATGTTTTATTTATCCATGTCTCTATGATCAAGCTTAGAATGGCCAATAAAGTGAGCATAAACAGAATTCCATTAAGAGCCATCTACTCACTTAGCCAATTTTTCTTGAGAACATCGTCCGTCTGACATGCTGCAATGCCGTGTAGTTGTTCCATGTTCCCACCAGAGGGCTGAAAAACACGGAAATGTCAGTGTATGAATATCGGTTAACCCATTGATAAGTATACTCCCTGCAGGCCAATTAGAGCCTGCAACTTGATGACAACGAGATGGACAAATAGTACATGATAGACTAACCCTTTTAGACTGCTTTCTGCTGATGACCAGAATCAATTTAACCCTTATGCTGCTGGTGGCTAATTTAACCAATACAAAATTATGCAAAAATCCTGAAAAATCACCGAAACCAAGGCAAATGGGTACTCAAATGAGAGTGCTTGGCGAGAGCTATCCAATGAATACCAACATGACAGGGCTGGCATGGTTTTCAAAAGTTTTAGCGTCCTTGTGCTTAGGACGAAAGTAGCCTCAGCATTGGAAGGGTTAAAAGAGTGAACTAGTCCGTGCCACAGCATGGAATGACATGTGAGGAAGACAGTCATAGAATACATTAAATGAGTAGGCCCAGTTAACCCATCGTTTAGATATCGGATCTTTTTTTAAATACCAGATCAGACCGTTTTAAAATTTACAATCTGCATCCCTACTTTATTGCATCACCGAATGAACCCTAGGAACAAGAGAGAAACAGGAAGGAAATTTTCTTACCTCCTCGGTAAATGCCACAAATTTGCTGTCAGTTTCGGCGACGAGTTTCGTCAACATGGAATAGGCGTGACCAGATTGGATCTTGGTCATGGGGCTCGGGGTTGCCATGGTAGCGGAGGGGGCGTCCAGGAGAGTGCCCGCACCCATTGAGAAGGATCGCCCCTTCTGTGAAAGAACAAAATCAAAAAGAATTATTATCATCGCAATCAACAACAGACAAATTATTTTGAAAATGCTTAACCTGCTAATGCTTACAGCGGCAAAAACAGCCTGACTATTTTGATGAAATCTTGTAGGTTAAGTTAGAAAAATATTTGATGAAAAATGTTATTCAGAACATCTTCAACGACTCACATTCAAATATCTTGTAAAATCCAGACAAAAACTTCTTGAGAAATTCTAAAACATTAATGGGTTAACCTAAAAAGAAAACTGACTCAGCTGCAGTGAATTTAAAAAAAAATATTTCTGTGCATTTTTTTCCTGGAATCTTCAGAAGTAATCCACAAGCACAAGAAAGAAAGGTTTTTTGAAAACCATCTAATCCCTATCATGTTGGCATTCATCAGACAGCAATCAATCAGCAATATTAGATGAGTACCAATATGCCAAGGTTTCAGTCTTTTTTAAAAAGCGTTTTTGCGTAGTTTTGTATTGGCTAAATTGACCACCAACAGCTGAAGGGTTAAACTTACCGCAGGAGTTTGTGTGCTCTCCACTTTGAAGCTCTTCAGTGCCTCGGAGGAGAGATTGCGCTTGATCGTGTTGGCCTTGAGGTAGCCGTCGTACAACCCAAACGCCACCATCCGGTTACTCTTCGTCCACGCCCCTTTCATGTTGTGGATCTGCACCTTGTGGGTGGGGTTCTCCTGAAATAATAATGATGATAATATTAATGATGATGATGATGATGATAATGATGATAATGTCCATGATAATGATAATAATAATAATAAAAATAATAATAATAATAAAGATGATAATAATGATAATAATAATAATAAAGATGATAATAATGATAATAATAATAATAATACATGATAATAATATGATAGTATTAATAATAATAATAATAATAATAATGATAATAATAATAATAATAATAATAATAATAATAATAATAATAATAATAAAACAGATAACAATAATAAAAATAATACTAATACTAATAATACTAATAATAATAATGATAATAATAATAACAATAATAATAATAATAATAATAACAATAACAATAATGATAATAACAAAGATAATAATAATGATAATAATAATTATAATAATAATAATAATAATAATAATAATAATAATAATAATAATAATAATAATAATAATAATAATAATAATTATAATTATAATAATAATAATAATGGAGACTTTTGTCATCTGGACCTGTGATACTTTTAAAGATAATTCTGAAATTAAGCATAAATTGGAGAAATATTTGGAGGGTAGTTATTAGTTAATTTCTGATTTGCATTTCTCCTTCAAATATTTTCTTAAAATTGCTTTTTTTAGAAAGATAACGCCAAAATAGTCAGGCGTTTTTGGCAGCTATTTTATGTTACCTGGTTGTGCATTGAGTGATCAGCGACGCCCTCTTCATCCTCACCCTCAGGTATCTGAACCTCATCTCGCTCATAGGACACCCTATAATAAGCAAAGAGAAATGCTCTTAAAAACCTAATCATCACGTTCATCATAGGACACCCTAGAACAGCAAAGAGAAATACAAAAAAGCTTTCTAATAAGGATCATTTTCAATGCAGAAGGTATAACCTGCATCCCATCCATTCCCTTCAGATGATTTATGATTCATATCAGGGAGCAAGGTTTTAGCCAATATTTGGAAACAGGGTGTCCAAATAGAGGTTTCATAGACTTTTGTGTGTCCAAAGTGTGGTACAACAAGATACATTCTGCTAATTAAATAAACCCTATATATTTACAGATTTTGATTTTTTAGGCTAGTAACTGCTTTGTGTGTCTTATAAAACTGACACTACAGCTTCTACATCTTCTATCTTCAAAGAAAAGTCATCATCAGCAAATTCTGACATAAAATTCTGGGTGTCCAAACTGTCAAAAAACAGTGTTATGGGTGTCCAAATGACACGCTGGATGCATAGGCGGCTAGGCCCCTGTCATGGAGTTTACAATAATCCTATGTCATTTTTTGTGGCTGAAGAAATATAAGGTTTGAATGTTTTGACAGTCACCCGTATTTCGGCCAGGGCACCTCGGCTGCGATCAAGATATTTCAGTTAACTCCTGTTGGGACCCTAACATGCAGATAGTATTGTGCGAGATCTGCTGGTTACCAATCCATTTGATTCAGTCATATAAGCTTATGTGCACAGAAAGAATAAGCTAGGAGGACCAATTATAAAAGCAATTTCTTTTCATCATCTAAATATAAAAAGACATCATCTATAGATTATAAAAAATAATAAATGTTTACACCATTACCTTGTCACATTAAGGAAGAAGCTTTTGTTGACCTTCTGACCTCTGAGAGAGACATTTTCCTGCAATAGAATGAAACACCACATCAATACATGAAACCCATAAAACATCTCACCTATGATCAGTTCATCAGAACCAGTTGATTCAAACCCAGCCAATCAGAAGCCTATTTAGGCATTTTCATCTGTTCTCCTGGTGCACATTATGAAAACAAATGAGTTTTGATGCTATTGGTTTCTCTCTTACGTCAATAACACACCCAAGAGTTAAAGATGTAGGCTTAATCAGAGAACCCAAAACTCCGTTTTTGGGTGTCCAAATGACGCAAAGACACCCTTCTGAGTGGCTAAGTCTACGGCTACAACCCTATATCAAAACAGGTATATGACTAATTCCCCCTTATGCTGCTAGTGGTTAATTTGAGCAATACAAAATGATTTTAAAAAATATAAAAAAAATTACTGAAACCCCAGCAACTCATGTGAGAGTACTCAGCAAGAGCTTTCCAATGAGTACTAACATGACATGGTTTCAATGATTTTTAGGATTTTTGCATCATTTTGTATTGGCCAAATTAGCCACCAGCAGCATAAGGGTTAACAAGTTTGAATCTTACCTGATTGTCTTCCCCCTGGACAGTATGGGATGAGAGGGAGGGGGGGGGGAGGGTAAGGGGGCAATTAATCGTGAAAGACGTTCTTTTCCTACCTGATTGTCTTCGCCCTGTATACTACAGAGCCATATTTGGGCGTCCTCCATGCCGATCTTGAGGTGCGTGATGCTCCAGTTGCTGGCGGGCCGGTGGATGAGCCCGTCCTCCACGGGCGTCAGCGTCATCTGGTAGCCCGAGCTCAGGTTGAACGGGCCGCTGCGCATCTCCACACCGTGCTGCTTGGCGAACGACATCCAGTAGCTGATGTGGAAGGCGTGCAGGTCCATGCTGAAGCCACATTTCCTGGTGGTGCGCAAAATACAGAGAACAGAAATTAGCCCTTCCAAATATTTTCTGAAAATTGATTTTGTTAGGGAGATATACCCAAAGGAGGCAGGCATTTTTGACGCAGCAGCCATGAATGGGTTAAGAAATACCAGATTGAAGTAATGATTTTCTTAATGTTTTTTTTTCAAAATGGTGATTTTTATTCGAACCATTTTCACTAGTATAGAGCCCCAGAAGGAACTTTCGTTTCCAATTAAAGTGTTTCAATGCTGAGGCTACTTTTGTCTAAAGCACAAGGATGCACAGATTTTTGAAAACCATCTAAACCCGGTCATGTTGGTATTCATTTGGATAGCTCTCGCTGAGTACTCTCATATGAGTACACATGTGCCAGGGTTTCAGTCATCTTTCAGGTTTTTTGCATCCTTTTGTATTGGCCAAAATAGCCAATAGCACTAATTAGCACTAAGGGTTAGATCAGTCATACTAAACGCATTCATGCTCAAAGGGTTCCTTGAAATATGTCGTCTGGAGCTGGAATATTTTTGAAAATAATTTTGGATGAAGAACATATTCACAAAATAGCCATTACAATTTTAAATTTCAGTTTAAGATTAATATTCGATGTTGATCTTGGAATACTAATCATAATTTTCATTTTAGTTAACAAGTTTATTATTTCATCATTTATCTTTATTAGAGCACAACAGTGCACCACTATGGCATTATCAAATCCTTACCTGAAATGTCTAGTTGTCTGTGGTTTCCTAGGCGTGGTAACTCCAAAGAGTTTCCCACGTCTAATGGGGCGAGCAGTCTTGGCAAAACACATCTAAAACATGAGAAAATAATTGCAGTCTCAAAACACTACACCGATATCTAAATAAAAAATCATTTAAGTCAAAAAATGATCATATCTGGGTACAAATGATCATAAAAATGTCTATATTTATCATCTTTTCTTTCAGTAGTCCTATTGTATGTTGCAGTTTAACCCTTAAACTGCTGAGGGCTAATTTGGTCAGTACAAAATTATGCAAAACTCCTGAAAAATGACTGAAACCCTGGCAAATGGGTACTCACCTGAAAGCACTTAACAAGAGCTATCCAATGAATACCAACATGACAGGGTTTAGATGATTTTCAAAAATCTTTGCATCCTTGTGCTTTGGACGAAAGTAGCCTCAGTATTGTAAGGGTTAAAAGTATTGGGGAGAAAACAGCAAAAAATGTGTTACCGTTTATCTTATCCAGTAGACGCAGTGTGTTGGCATAAAGGATAGTATAGCAAGAGGGAGGGGTTGGGAGTAAGGGGGCGATTGATCTTGAATGAAGTTTTTATTTAGTGAACACAATGTGCTGTTTATTGATTCATCATCAATGAAGTTCTTTTTATACCCTTAGGGGGTGGGGGCATGGTCTTAGCCAGCAGGGCGTCTGGGTGCCCTTTTGGACACCAAAACCCTTAAAAAGAACCCCTTAGGACACCCAAATATTTTTTGTGTGGAAATTCTAAAATCCCAATCTCAAGCTTATAATTGAATTTTTTTCATCTCCTTATAATTCCCATGACACTGTTTCATGCTCTATCTTGATGAATTTATACATGTTTATGGTTGAAATATGAGTATATTGTGATCCCCCTTAAAAATCTGGACGCCCCAAAATTTTTCAACTGCCAATTTTAGGCACCCAGTTTCTAAATCCTGGCTAAGACACTGGGTGAGGGGGTGCGTGGTCGTAAGCGGGTGATTGGAGTTTTTTCCTACCTTTATTTTATCCAGTAGCCGCAGTGTGCTGGCGTAGAAGACGCAGCTGGGAATATCGCTCTCCTCCCCCTTTCCAGCCGGAGGGGGCTTCGTTTCAAAGCTCCAGTGCATGTTCACATTCTTCGATCGGAAGGCTCGGAACGAGTCATGCTCCTAGTGCAACAAAATAATTTGAAACATTTAAAATTTTACATTAAATTTTTAGAATTTTAAATATAACCTTTTAAATTTAAAAATTAAAAATTAAAAAAAAATAAAATAAAATTTTAAATTTTAAATCAATTTAATAAAAAATCATAACAACTGCAATAGTAATTCAGAACAAGAGTTGCATAATGGGCATGGCTGAACCTTATTCACACCAACCCAATAATGCTTAAGAGTTCCTCCAGAAATTGTCGTCTGGATCTTATAATTTTTGACAATAATTTTAGAATTAAGAATGATTTTACAATATATTTGAAGGAGAGTAGTTGATAATGTCCTGATCAACATTTCTCCATCAAATATTTTCCCAACTATGCTTTTGCCTGGAAAATTCCGTCGAAATTGTAAGGCTGCTTTTGGTCGCTGTGAGAATTGATGAGTTACAGGTGAATTAAACTGAAGTAACCATATGAAACTACCAACATGCAAATCTCTTTAATGCCCAAAACAGCAGTCTAACCCTACACCATATGCAACTGAGAGAGACAGCCAACAGTGAGAGTGCAATTTACTAGACCACTCACATATGGAGGTAACCTCCGCAAGAATCTTATAACATAGTAACAATAATGGATATATTTGAAAATATCAGAAAGAGCATTGTTGACCATTTCTGAATATCATTTACCCTCAAAATATTTCCTAGAGGTGATTATGTCAGAAATATTTTCAAAAATAACCATACCAATTTTGACCAATACAGGAATAGATGGGTTAGCGAGTTAGTGAAATTGATAAATATTCCCCCCCTAGAACAATTTACCAACAAAATCAAAATAAGTTTTCAGTAAAAGTCAAGGTGAACAACTAAATTAGTTCAAGGTGAACAACTAAATTAGGTCAAGTTCAACAATTCAATTAGGTCAAGGTCAAAATTGACTTAGGTCAAGGTTGAAAATTGAATTAGGTCAATGTCAAAAAGAAAATAGATCATCTAAAAGACTGCAATGAGGTCCAAGGCAAGGTCAGAAAGAGATCATATTAAGAAACCAGGATGCAGGTCAAAGGTCAAACATTTAGAAGGGGTCAAGGTCAGCATCAAAGAATTTACCAAGGTCAAGAGGAAGCGGTTAGGGTCTGCAAAACCAGGTCATGACTATAAGCTAAGGAGAATTCAAAGTCAAAAACCGGAAGAGGCCAAAACAAAGTAAGAATGAAAATCAGTCAAAATGAAAATGAAATCAACTTACAAGTCCCTGGAATGTAAAATATGTGATCCATTAGAATTAACTCATGAAAAAAAATAAAAAAATTCTAGTACAGCAAACCTCCTATCAAATGTCTAGTATATTTTGATTAAATAAATGATAATTATTATCTAAATTCATATTTTCATGTTTTAATAATCATATAATTTTATTCACATTCAATTGCAGGATTTTCATATAATGACATTTGCTGTATATAGATTCAAACCATGAAAGTGGCGCTGATAATATATTAAGATTTAAAGATATTTTAGCGGCACTCCACTTAGGACTGTCAAACAAATTGTAAAAAAATATCTAAATTTCTTACAAAAGCTACAATAAATAATACTTAATTCATGAATTAAAAAATAATCAGAAACTGTTTTAATGAAGCATGTGGAACAACATAAAAGAAGCAAATATTTGAAGGAGAGTTATTAGTAATGTTTTCATCAACATCTCTCCTTTTACCTTTCTATGCATTTCCATGCGAGATTTCATCAAATTTGTTTGCTGTGAGCATTAATGGATTAACAAGGTTAAGTTACCACAGCATTATATCCAAGGCTACATAGTTTTTCTGAAAATCATACGTCGAAGGATTTTAGAAAACAGTACTGACCTCTAGTGAGTATTCTGGTAACTTGTCCGGAGCGCAGGGCATGACAGCGTGATGATCGTTAGGATCACCCAGGGTTAGCCATTCTAACTTGATACTGAAAATAAAAAGTGAATCATTAATATCTAATCTTATGCTGGTGGTGGCTAATTTGGTCAAGACAGTATAATGCAAAATCCCTGAAAAAGGACCCCTGGCATGTGGGTACTCATCTGAGAGTACTCAGTGAGAGCTATTCAATGAAAACCAACATGGCAGTTATAAGGTGGTTTTCAAATATCTTTCTGTCCTTGTGTTTGGAGGAAAGTAGCCTCAACATTGGAAAGGTAAAGAGTTCAGATTTTAAAATAACATCGTAAACAGGGTTTTTGCCAGGATTTAGAAATTGAGTGCCCAAAATTGGCAATTGTAAAATCTTTGGGCATCCTATTTTTCAAGAAAGACCTCAATATATTCAGATTGCAACTATAAACATGTATTTTATTATCAAAATAAGGCATAACATCTTTATACATGGGAATAATATTGAGGTGTAAAAAATCATTGATATTGCCATTTTAAGAAATTACTCACATGTTCAGAGTTGGAAATTACGCTAATAAATAGTGAAGATGTCCTGGAAAACAATTTTATGAATATCTTGACAGGCACCGACATAAGTACTAGCCTGCTTCCCCCGGCAAGTGAATTTTTGAAAAAAGGGCTTCCCAGGGGTCCAGCTACACACTAGCCCCATAGCCAATGGCTACAGACAATTGCGTTGGGCTATAATGATATTTGCCTTTGTAGCCCGGCTGGCTACTAGAAAAGTGAAATTTTAAGATCATGCTCAGAGCAATATCAATGATAAAATCAGTTGATGAACACCATTTAACACATCAGTTGTCCTTCGGTACAATTCCAGTATGCTATAGAACAGTGAAAAGATAGCTTGCGCCTTCAAAAATTGTTTTAGGGAAGGCCTGTGCACAGCATTTAGAAAATCTAGGGCTAGGAGATCTTGGGTTGGGCTAAGGCGATTTGAAAACCTGAAGTCCGGTGGTCTCATACAGTTTTTAACTAAAGCCTGACCCCTGGCTTCCTGGCTAGTATATTTCAGTTTTCACTTGCCCAAATAATGCAATGCAAAAAAAATAAAAATAAAATGGTTGTCAAATCTTTAAATCCATGACAAATAATACATGCCTTTCTAGCATATGTTATAACCTATTTCGGGCAAGTCAAAAATTATGTCGTGCGAGTAAAAATTATGAACTACTTGCCCGGCATGGCAAGATCGTTCTGAAAATTATGTTGGTGTCTGCTTGATTCTTAACGATACAATACAATAGCTCACTTTTTAAATACGATACCTCTCCCATTCTATACTAGAGCTGCACTCACAAAGGCAGATCAACTCATGAGCTCAGCACCCTTTTGACTCGTGAGCTCATGAGCTCACGGACACAAAGATTTTCAAAAAAATACTTATTTCCCAGCCCAGCTATTACGAAATGAATACCTACTGGTGGAGATTTATTAACATTGACATGTTTATTTCATTTTGAAATGTGCTGACGACGTACAAAGTATAACACTCAACACTGCTTGCATACACTGGAGATTGACAGCGATAAGCAATTATAAGAAGGTGTGTTAAGCGCTCTGTGTTACGTTTGTGTTCCCAACATAGACAAGCTCACACGTTGACCACTTCAGCTTGAGCTCGGTGAGCCTGCCCCAGTGCTCGAGCCACTCGAGTTTGTGAGTGGTGAGTGCGGCTCTATTCTATACCGATATTTGGTATCATATTGAGTACCGGTACCTATCCCTTGCAAAGATACTCACCAATATCTCAAGTTTGGCAAATGCAGCAGACGGCAGTCGTCATACTTGGAGGCAGTCCGTGCGTAGATGTCCAGGTCCCCACGCAGCACAAACTTGGCTGAAAAACATAACGTAAAATGTACATAATCGTTTAACCCATTCATACCTGGACAACTAGAATACTTCTGATAATAACTTAAAAATTGGACATAAATTAATATGATATTTTTGAAGAGGAGTTGAAGATTTAAAGTTTATCAACATTTCTTCTCTTTTTTCTGAACATTACCATTTCAAGTTTTTTATTTCAACATTCATTCTATCTACAAATATTTCTTTTTTTGAATCATTTTCTTATGTTTCAATAGGATTTCTTGAATCATTTCTTATAAATAGCATTGTCATTCAAATTTACATTTTCTTTTCCAAACAACAAAGTTATTTTTTTCTTATTTTAGCATTGTCATCAGAGTGAGAAACAATGAAATTTATATCATTTTTACATTTACTTATTTAAAAAAAAAATATTATTCAAAATTTCAACCATATTTTCCAACCAATAAAATCGCAGTACTTTCTCAAACCACTCACCATTCGTCCAATCAAGGATGAGGTTCGTCCAGGTCCAGTCCATGAGTTCCGTGGTGTTGTAGGGGTCGAGCGAGGCGTGGTAGAGCCAGCTCATCTGGAGCACGGACATGGTGAGTCGGCCGTGGAAGAGGAGGCGGATCTTGTCCCAGTAGGGCATGGGGAGCGAGGGGTCCAGCGAGGGCTTGTTGATCAGGTTGATGGAGTGGTTGACCTGCGCCACCAGCGGCTCCCAGCACGAGCCGTAGGACAGCGAGTAGCTCGTAACATCTGATTAAAAGAAAATATATATATTTAGGCATATTTTTGTGTTTTCTACAGTTTTCTTCTTCTTCTTCTCACTCTCTCTCTCACATTCTCTCGTCCATTATCTCCCTCACACTTTCCCTCATTGTCTTTCCTCTTTCTCTCTGGCTGTATCCCTCTCTCTTTGTTTCTCTCTCTGTCTCTCTCTCTCTGTCTCTCTCTCTCTCTCTCTCTCTCTCTATCTCTCTCTCCCCCTCTGTTTCTTCGTAATAGGGTTGGATACTGGAAAAGGATACTGGATCTGGTACCAATATTGTTTCAAAAAGTACTGTATCATACCATTTCATTCCTTAACAATACTTACCACTGTGAAGTTACCATTTATAAGGGATTATCCAGGATCCAAAAAATGACAATTCACACCAAAATTCATAAGGTAATAATACAAAAGTACCATTAACCCTTCCAATTCTGAGGCTAATTTCGTCTGAAGCACAAGTATGCGAGATTTTTGAAAAACAAACTAAACCCTGTCATGTTGGTATTCATTGGATCGCTCTCACTGAGTACTCTCATATGAGTACCCATTTGACAGGGTTTCAATCATTTTTCAGGTATTTAGCATCATTTTGTATTGGCCAAATTAGCCACCAGCAGCATAAGGGTTATCAGTACCGTTCAGCAGAACTCACCACAGCTGAAATCATGATAGAATTTCAATGCAGGCATGGAGCGCTCCACGGTCACGTTGCCCCACGGTTCCTCTACCACCACTGTACAGGAACGCCGAGCTAAAAATAAAACAGAAATGTTAATGATACAAGGGGGAAGGAAGGAAGGAATGGATTTTTAACCCTTCAAATGCTAAGAATACTTTCATCCCAAGCACAAGAACGTGAAGACTTTTGAAAACTATCTAAACCCTGTCATGTTGGTATTCATTGGTATTCATACTCTCAGATGAAAACCTATATGCCAGGGTTTCAGTCATTTTTCAGGTTTTATTGCATCATTTTGTGTTGGCCAATTTAGCGACCAGCAGCATAAGGGTTAAGTCGCTCTCAACAGCTTAGGTCATACCGCGACAAGATAGAAACCCAGGACGGGAAAGGTCTTTCCCGTTTCTGATTTGGACAGGACCAGTGTGCCAACCCTTGGCCATCTATCACCAGCCATATGGACTGACACATAGACATTAAGCATAAGATAGGGTCCAATAAAGAGAAAGCATTATCTAATGTTATCATATACAGGGGTGTCCTAGAGCACAGACAATTGGTCCTAGAGCGCAGCAATAGTTGGTGGGAGCTGCGCAACAATTAATATTTTCACCATGTGGCACTAAGTACTATATCAGCTATTGTTGCAATAATAAAGAACTAGATCGATCAATACAATGTATGTGGCACCAATAAATAGAGTTTTCTAAATATAATCTGCATTTAATGTTTTAAGTGGATCTTCTAATAGACTCAATTGGGCATGCTTCCCATAAATTAAACTGTTATTAAGGCTTTGTCCTATCTGGCCTCTGTCGCACAGTTGGATATCCCTGCTACTTACCCCTCCTCGCGGCCGCTTGTTCTGCCCCTATGAGGCGTCCCCAGAGCGACAGGCCTTTGATATCGAACATCGGTTGAGGGTAGTCTCGCAGATGCACATAGAAGCTGTTATAACTGGCTGAGATCTGTCGACACCAAAGAGTGGTGAACTCAAGGCCTTCTTCAGGATACGGGCTGAAAACATCATAAAAACATGGACAAAAATTAAATCAAAATAGATAGTGTTGTTCGGATTTATCGATTAATCGGAGATCGCACCTCCAATTTTGATGATCAGTCACAATTTTTGAAGACCAATTCTTTTTCTTATTATTTGCATATGATTAAAAAGCATACTTTCTTTTTTCCCTATCTATGTTTAATTAAAAGATATATTTTCTTTGTTTTCATTATTATTTCTACCTTGTTTCTGCAGGTATTATCCACAAATTTCATGAAAAATGCACAGCACACAATGTGTGATGCACATGGGGAAGGTTGAATGTGCACTAAAAACATTTCCAAATAAAAACTGATCATCGACCACTCTGGTAGAACGATGATTACTCCTCAAAATTTGTATTGAATTCCGACTCTAAAAATAGAGTAAAACCCAATGGGATGGATATTTGTATATATGTATACATCAGTCACGTTTTGCCATATTAGGGCATAGATTAAATAAGTATATAATGCAATCATTTTGGTAGAGAAAATGTTATGCAATTATTTTGATAGAGACAACAGTGTTTCAATGCAAAAACCATTACAACCTCCGAAAGTTAGCTGAGATGTAAAAAAAGTAAGGATTACTATCAAAGGATCAGAGATGAGACCAAATAAAAAAGTCTTAAACTCACCTATCCTTGTCTATATCCCTCATATGTTTGACGGCATTCTCTTTGCCATGAAGCGACGTATCGGCCATCGCTAAAATCTCAATCTCGTCGAAGCCCCAAGTGATGAGGCGTGATCGCATGGGAGTCTTAGCATAGAGCTGTTGGGAGCGCTGAATATACACCTCCGCGTTTTTCTTTGTCAGAGACGCGTACAGCTCTTCAATCTTACTCTCTGGAAGGTAAAATACATAACATTTTAACTTAGTAATTAATACTCAGGGATGCTGTGTCAAAAAGGAGTAAAAGCTAAAATTGACCTCTGCATTTCTTTCTCTAAACATATTTCTACAAAGTTGTTTGTCATATCCTGCAAAGAAAGTCCAGCATAAGTTCTTTACACTTTAGGTTAACTTTATATGATGGTACTCAATATTATGGCCGCTATTATCAGGTATATATTTGCATATATATATATATATATATATATATATATATATATATATATATATATATATATATATATATATATATATATATATATATATATATATATATATATTTATATATATATATATAAATTACCTGGTATGTGTCAAAATTCACGTTTCAAAAAACATTTTGAATATCAGTCGTCAAAATATAGAGAAAAAACAAAAACGGAATTTTTATTCATTGGTGCAATTTTGTTGAAACCATTACAACACTTAAGACTTCTCCAGATGTTTATGAAGAATAACCCTTTATAAAAATCTTACCAGGCAGTAGTCCATGTCTCTTCCTCAGTTCCTGTATCCTCTTGTCCATGGCAGAGAAACGCTTCTCACTCTCATTGTTCTCATCAACTACAAGCTGAAACATGGTAGAAATACATACTTTAAACCCCTTACACACCGATGAAATAAAATAACACTATGTTGACTAAATTTATAATTTAACTTCTAAATGATATCAAATTTCTCTAAGTACTAATTTTTCATCTATATATTTACTCACTTGAGAGAGAGGGAGGGAGAAAGGGAGGGAGGAAGAGAGGGGAGGGAGGGAGGGAGAGAGAGAGAGAGATTGAATTACCTCGTAGTTATCAGCCAACTTGACCTCAAATGGATCATCATCAAGCTGTATGGTGAGTGTCTGAAAAGAAGAAAATATAAGAAATCACTGGTACTCAAAATCATTTATTGCAAAAGACCACAGAACACGTCAGACATGTTATTCATGATCAACTGATAGCAAAAATTGTGAGACAATTTTGCATGAACTCTATTAAAAATAAATGTATGCCTGCACCTATGCTACATAAAGGCTTGTGACCTACTGTCGACCATTTATTTCACTCAAATGCCACATGAGGGGGTTGTATTTATTTCCATCTACCCTCCTAGTATACTGTGGTGCCATCTATCCACAAGGGATGACATCTAAGTATGGCTTGGGAGACAGGCTAGTGTGAGAGAACATTCTAGTAACATCACACATTTTAGTTTTCTTTTCTCATAGCTCCAAAGGCTTGACCACTTGGCCTGAGGTATTTGGCCCCTGGAGGCCACTCCCCTCGTGTACATAGTTCTGTGTTTCTACCTACCTTTATTTTGATATGGCGGTCGGGAGACAGAGGGCTGTCCACAGTGAAAGGTCTCTTTGTTCTCTTATTCTCTTGAGCACAAAACCGCCTGACTATTTTGGTGATATTTCTCTAACAATAGTCATTTTTCAGAAAATATTTGTAGGAGAGATATTCAGCAGAAACCAATGAAGAACTCTACTTGAAATATTTTTTCAAACCATGATTAATTTCAAAGTTACCTTCAAAAGTATCATAAGTCAAGACGACTTTACCCACCTTTATTCTGATATGGAGGTCGGGAGGCAGAGGGCTGTCCACAGTGAAAGGTTTCTTCGTTCTCTTGTGGATCAGCTTGAGCCACTTGACCGTATTGACCACCTCCTCAAAGCACAGGCCAAAGTTATGCTTCCACGGAAATACTATACGCAGTTCCTCAATAGCAAAGCTCCTGTAAAAATTCCAAGATAAGTCATGGTTATACATCCATAAGACTACTATGCCCAATTCCTTAATCCTTATAAATGCTGGTGGTGGCAAACTTTGCCAATACAAAATGATGCAAAAAAGCTGAAAAATGGCTAAAATCCTAGCACATGGATACTCATCTGAGAGTACTCAGTGAGAGCTTTCTAATGAATACCAATATGACAGGGTTTGGATTGTTATAAAAAATATTTGCATCCTTGTGCTTTGGATGAAAGTAGCCTCATCATTGGAAGGGTTAAAAATGAAACTAGGAAATATAAAATCGGAAAAAGTATTTCATCTTTGCTCAAAGATATATTATTGACTTCTGCTACAGGGATATCTCCATTGGAAGACATTTTGCTATTTTTGCTTAACATTTAAAAATGACAGTGCTAAATTTAACAAAATTAAGTCTTTGGGAGGCAGTATCATCAAACATATCGTTTAGATAGTATATCATTTAAGGAAATATGTATAATGTATCATATTACAAATATTTTAAATATGCCAATCCGGCAATCCCTAGTTAACAGTGACTTGGGATTAGTTGATAATTTTTATCGGGTACTCGAGTTTCCTCCACCATTTGCTATTGGCTGCTCACTTTTTGGCCTAGAATGGCAAAAAAAACAATTACAATAATTCCCCTCCTGTACGTACCATGCCTTATTAGTTGGAAGAACGAATGTGTCAAAGCCTCCCCTCTCAAGCTTCAGCTGGTCTGAGTGGTGTATTGAGGAAATATCTACACACTGAAATAGAAATGAAATAAAAATATGAGTACAATTTGTAGAACAATATTGTACTAACTCATGGTAAGTCATGATTATGATCAAAAAATATTTATTGCTTTTGGAATCAGTCATGAATTTACAAAACAATTGAATGAGAGATGTGTGTGATGTTTAGAATTTTTCATTCAATTTTTTCTTTTTAAAAAATGCTCTGGTCACAACAATATAACCAAAATAGTTGGGCGTTTTTGGCTGCTGCAGGCATGAATAGTTAAAGAGACCTACAAATCTGAAAGGTGTAGGAGACTTCAAGACTTTATAATGTTATACATGCGCCTTCTCTCTCACCAGACCGATCATGGACATCAGGGGTGTCCAAATATTTTATTACCAGAGAACAGTCAATTAGTCCCGGAGCATTACAATTTTAGGTGACCATGGTTCGTTAATCTGTATTTGATATATTATGATCAAAAACAATTAAAATCATGATTAAAGCAAGTCACTGTCATCACTCTATTCAGTAAGGCATGTAGCCCACCAAAAAGACTTTTGGTAATTTCTTACCAATAAAAGCTTTCGCAAAAATAGAAAACCTAAATCATGCTTGAGTATAATAGTCAAAATGTTTACTTTACCTTAAAGTGGAAGATCTTGTTGCCATCGAAAGTGACGACCGCCATGGATGTCTGCATGGAGATTTTGGAGGAAGAAATGCTTGCAGAAAGTTCAGGTATCATCAGTGCCACCTGGTGGTCATGTGACAGACGCGCGGATATGACCGTATCCCCCGTGACCTTGAAAATGACCTTGCCCTCCGATGACCTTTGTCTCCCAGAAGGATGATGATGATGATATGATTTTGGCACAGTTACTGCTGCTGCATTACCTAAAATGGTAAAACATCAAATATTGTTAAGTTATGTTTTTGTGATCAGAGCATTTTTCAAAAAGATATTTGAAGGAAAATATGTCTCTGGGAGGCAGACAGTATCATTAAAAAAATTGTTAAAGGAAGGCTTTGGTTTCGTACAAAAACTTGTTTGAACTACCTTTATACTACACATAATCACTTCCTGATTGCATTTCCATTCTCCCATGCTAATTTTGGCCTAAACAGCAATTTGTGTATTAAGCCCCTTCCTGCTGGTGTATAGCAACAGGTCCCCATAGCAACTCCAGCAGGAGGTGCAGCATACAGTGAGTGGATACAGCACCCTCACTGGCTGCTTTAGTACAGGAAAAGTAATTGGGCAAGGTGCATGTTCAGGTAGTTTCCTTGAATGGGCAGTGTTTTTAGATAAAAAAAAATGGTAAAATACTGTTCAGCCTATGACTGCTATAGCTACTGTGGAACCTCAGGATTAAGTTTTCATTGGATACCCAAGGATGTTGTAAGAAGGAAACAATGGATTTCTGCATTGAAACTGAAAAGGCAGCTGAAGTGGGACTGTGTTTGGATTTGTTCAGACCATTTTACACCTGATTCATATGAGAACACTAAATATGAACTGGGTCTGCACAAGAAAAAGAGATTGAAGAAGAATGCAATCCCAACTATATTTAGCTACAAAAAAGAGGAAGAGACTACTGGACGCAAACGAAGGATTGAGGAACGTGAACGTAAACAGGTAAGGATTCTAGATAAATCTTTTCATTTTAAGAATTATCTTATATACATCATTTCAGAAACACTTTTACTGGTTTCCTTTCATCAATATCTGAATGTTGATCCCAATGCTGCCTGATTTTGTAATGAAAAAGGGAAACCTGTTTGTGAGCAGTTGATGTGAGAAATGCTTCTTTTTAAAACATTTAAAAAATAATTCATGACCTTCCTACCAATTGTTAATGCAAATGGTGTAAATGTTTCTCCAACCCTTTTCTACAATATCCCTTTACAATTTATCTAGAATCCGTACCTGTTTACGTTCACGCTCCTCAATCCTTCGTTTGCGTCCAGTAGTCTCTTCCTGTTTTTTGTAGCTAAATATAGTTGGGATTGCATTCTTCTTCAATCTCTTTTTCTTGTGCAGACCCAGTTCATGTTTAGTGTTCTCATATGAATCAGGTGTAAAATGGTCTGAACAAATCCAAACACAGTCCCACTTCAGCTGCCTTTTCAGTTTCAATGCAGAAATCCATTGTTTCCTTCTTACAACATCCTTAGGTATCCGATGAAAACTTAATCCTGAGGTTCCACAGTAGCTATAGCAGTCATAGGCTGAGCAGTATTTTACCATTTTTTTTATCTAAAAACACTGCCCATTCAAGGAAACTACCTGAACATGCACCTTGCCCAATTACTTTTCCTGTACTAAAGCAGCCAGTGAGGGTGCCAGTGAGGGTGCTGTATCCACTCACTGTATGCTGAACCTCCTGCTGGGGTTGCTATGGGGACCTGTTGCTATACACCAGCAGGAAGGGGCTTAATACACAAATTGCTGTTTAGGCCAAAATTAGCATGGGAGAATGGAAATGCAATCAGGAAGTGATTATGTGTAGTATAAAGGTAGTTCAAACAAGTTTTTGTACGAAACCAAAGCCTTCCTTTAAGGTATCGTATTGTTTGGGATTTGTCTTCTTGTATCGTATCATGAAAATTTTGAAAGTGCCAATCCCAAGTTATACATATGCCTTCTCTCTCAGCAGACTGATCAAGGACACCCTGCGTTGTTGTTGTTGTTGTTTTTATTGTTGTTGTTGTTGCTTTTCTTACCTGGTAGCCTTTCTCTGACCAGGTGCACACACATATGGCTTTTATTGTTGTTGTTTTTCTTACCTGGTTGTGGTTGTTGTTATTTTTCTTACCTGGTAGTCTTTCTCTGAGCAGTGAGATATCCAGCAGAACCTGGTGCACACACATATGGCTCTTAGTGTCCCAGTTCAGGTGGACCTCCTTCTTTAATTCTACAGCCACCTCCTGAAATGTATAAGAAAAATCTGAATATTGCTTTAAGTTGGAGTGGTAAAAATGTTGCATTACATCCCTGTTGGAGGGTATGTGTGCTACTTTAAATTTGCGTTTTCAAGCAGAGATACAAAGGAGATGTATTTGAAGGATGTTATATTGGCGCAATCATGGGGAGCGCGAAAAAGACAGACTTAAATGCCTATAAAAAATACCAGTTATACAGTAATATACAGCTATACTGTGTTAATTTTGTGCATATAAAGTAATGCGCTTAGCAGGCAGCTGCCTTTGATGAACAGTTTAATTCTTGCTGATTTTGAAATCAAGGATGATTTTAGAAAATGCTTGGAGGAGAGTTATTGGTTAAATGATAAGTTGTTAGGAGACTTACCTCCTTGCTGATGCTGTAGGTTATTTTGATGGATCTCAGATTGCCCAGGTAATCATTCAACTCTGACGACCGCACTAGTGTTTGGTACTGAAATGATAAATACATAACATAAGTCTCTCATGTTTTTGTTTTTTAAGAATCAGGTAAATGTTTAATAAGTGATTCTTTTTTAAAGAAGAGAGATTCATTTACAACCAAGATTAACCTTAATGCACCTTGAGGGTAAAAATGGTCAACAAACTTTGAAAAAATAATTCAGTTTTGTACATGTTTTAAATCTTAATTGATCAATGCAATATTCAACTTTTTTCAATGTAATACTATTTCCCCATTCAATATTGATATATGTTATTGTATCGAGAACCTGTACCTATCCCTTTTTATTATCATTATCAACATTACTGCTTTACTGTCAAAATTCTTTTCTTAAGTGTTAGAATATAAGTTTTCTACTGATAAGAATATGGTGAACTCAATGCTAACTCATAATGTAACCGGCCAGGAAGGACCAGTAAAACCTAGGATCTACTGGTCATGCAAAATGTTCACTAATCCTACAATTTTTTCTTTACCATAACAAGAAAAAGAATTGCATAAAATTCACCAATAACATTTATTTTTATTTTTTTTATCTTCATTCATTTCAAAAACATTTGGGGACATTCTTGAGGGAAAACTTGTTAACAAGAATGTCCCAAAATGTTTACTAGTCCTGTAGGACCATTTGAGGTATTTTTTTACTGGCCCGAAACCATTTAAATGAATCTTTTACTGGCCTTGGGCCAGCAGTTGACTGTAAGCATCGAGGCCTGAACTCCTTACCGTTCCCGCCTGGTGTAGGTAGACTAGTTTGGTTCCCGTCATGCCCAGGGTCATGATGGAGTTCCTCAGCAGAATACTGGCGTCGTCCAGACGTAACATCAAGCACACTGCGCAAAAACATGGTATATAATACAAAATTAAATGGAGTTTCTTGCCAATCTAAGCAATCAATCGAGCTTTCGATTAATCTCTCTAGCACTAATTCAGAATAACACTATCCTCATATAACAAGGCACATGGTTATTCGATCTCAAAAGAAAATAGCAAAATCAAAACATTATCAACTGGAATAACTAATGAAATGTTATCATAAAATAGAATAGCAAAATCAAAACATTATTAACTGGAATAACTAATGAAATGTTATCATAAAATAATGAATTGTTATTAAATTACTATTAGTTGGAAAGAAGTTACAGGCGATGTATAGGATGATACCAAAATCTAGTTGATAATCACAAACAATTACTGTATAAATGGTACTTTTTACAGGCATTTAATTTTTGCAAGTTTGCACTCACCATGATAGCGCCCAATAACATCCTTCAAATAAATATCAAATGAACATATGGCTAAGTTAGAGTGCTTGAATGTGCGAATTAGCACAAATACCCTCCAGCAAAGCTGTAAAGTGAAGATTTTAGCACTCCAAATTAAAGCTGTATACAGTATAAATAAAATATCTTACCTTTGAATTCATTGCATGTGAAGAAATTGAGATTTGTACATTTGATCTGTACGACGCAGAGAGGCAAGATGGCCGCCCAGTCCGTCTGGAGGCCCGAGGGAGATCGCCTGTACGGAATGTTGCGGATTGGCTGAGGCCGGAGTGGGAGGGGCTTAAGGATGCCACTCAAAAGTTGGGAGACGACAGTGATGGCGTTGCTTGACCACTCTAACTGGACACTGTCCAGCATTCCCTCTAGCTTGATCTCACTGGACACCTTGTTTAACTATAAAAATAGCGATATCTTAGATGAATATACACTTGCAAAAATGATTTGAAATAAACAAAAATACTCTATACGATATTGATTGATAAAAAATCATGTGAAGGTTTGTTGGGTAACAGAATACGGATTAGGGATAAGTGCCACATAGTTCACATATTTCTATGGTAATAGTAACCCAACTACAAGCACTGTATAAAATGTTCTTTTTACTGGCATCTAATTTTCGCTATTTTCATGCTCCCCTTCGAATAGTTCCGAGGGTATTTCAGTCACAGAAGGACCATAGACAGCCCTCTACAGTGCCGCACATTTATATTTAGAAATACTTTGCTGAGTGCTTGAATGTGCAATTTTGAAGTAGCACAAATACCCTTCAGCAGGGCTGTAAGGCAAAATCTTTAGCACTCCAAATTAAAGCTTTATACAGTAACATTTACCTTAAAGAGCAGTATTCCTAGGTAGAGTATATTATTCCAGCAATGGTGGTTGTTCGTCATATCACTGGTCTCGATTCCTGCATCCGCCAGCTTACAGTAAAGTTGGTTCAACTCAACCTCGCCCTTTATGTTACGACTCAAAAGCCAAACATCTTCTTCAATGACTGAAAAACAGTAGAAACCTCTGAAAATAACTATTTCTTATTGATATCTACCAGCCTTGAAGGAACCTGGTGGGAAGGCTCAAAAATTAGAGATTTTCACCTTTTAAATTTGAGACACTTTACAAAATCAATATTGATGTCATGAGTCTTAACGATACAATATCTTAATATCTTAAACGATTCTTCCTGCCTCCCAGCGACCTGAATTTGTTAAATTTAGCACAGTCAACTTCAGAGATTCTGCTAATTAATTATGCACTGCATTAGTGTGGAGATGTTCAGGTAGCAGACACATCAATTCTATAAAGTTAAACCGATCTTAAAGGATACAATATTTTTTCGAATTCGATATTGTTATTTTGTAACTATCGAATACTGATACCAATCCCTATCAAAAATGGTCTTTGGAGACAGGTGGTCCTTAATCACAGGTAATTTTGGGATCGATCATTATAGACAGGTGATCTCTCTACACAGGTTCAAGTTAAGGGGGCTTTACAGGCCCCTTTTTCGTCAATTTATATATTTTTAAAATTTTAAAATATATGATACAGCGGGTTGGCCTGGTCGCTATATAAATGTGCGGCACTGTAGAGGGCTGTCTATGGTCCTTCTGTGACTGAAATACCCTCGGAACTATTTGTGAAGAGTAAATAATTTCTTCCCGGTTCCGTGTTTCTATCTCGTCGCGATATGACCGAAGTTGTTGGAAGCGACGTAAAAACCCCATTCCTTCCTTCCTTCCTTACATTTTTAGTATCATTTTTATTTTATTTATTTATTTTTTCAAATTTTTTTTATTCATTTTGTGTCATGTCAATATACAAATAAACAGGCATCTCATGCAGGAAGAATTGTATGCATGAAGGAATATTATGTTGTACATTTTTAGTATCATATCGAGTACCTGTACCTATCCTCACTCACCTGTTGCCTGTGGCTGCATCTTCAGACTGACTTTGAGATGAGAGAGGCCGGCATGGTAACCACTGCATGTTGCCATGGCAACGGCTGCCGTGGAGTTCCAGAGCTCTATGGTAACGGTCACCGCTCGCTGATGAAGAAACTGCTGTAATTTGTTTCTACAAAATAATAAATATTTTTTGTTAAAAAATTTAACCTTCACTCTTGTAATTTTAAACAATACGTCCTATTATACAAATATGACATCCCTGCGGGGTTGCTAACATGGTTGTCTACCCCGAGTGAGCATTGTCACCCGAGGGCGTAGCCCGAGGGTGACAATGCTCACGAGGGGTAGACTACCATGTTAGCAACCCCGCAGGGATGTCACATTTGTTTTATTATACCGAACAACACTCCCCTCACCCCCGGGCACCCAAAATCCATGACAAGTTGAAACTTACAAAACTCACTTGGGCAGTGTAATTTCGGAGCAGCAGGTTTACCGTGCTGACCATGTTGGGATATACTACATGTATTTAATTTATCCTTCCTGAACAACCTACCATCTCAACTGGGTTGAGATTTTACTTTTTCCCCTGAATTGAGACACTCGCGCAAGTTGTTCCCAACAATAAGATAATTCCATTGTTGACGGCGGCATTCTGCTGAAGCCTTGAAATACTTTCGCCACGCGCGGTGAGTAGTGACCTACTTTCCCCGCTCGCTCACTTCCACATGTGGGGATCTTGAAAGTATGACGTCACAGTATGGGGTATCTTGAAACAGTAGGTTGCTATTTCACAGCTACTTGATGGCGGGCGCTAATCCTTGAGTAGCGCCCGCTGTCACTGAACCTACAGACACACAGGTTGCTAGCAGTCTTGACACATGGCTCTCATCCAATGGGATGAGAGTATTTTCACGTGAGGTATAATAATACCTTTTCTGAAACAGTTCAAGTTAAGTGCAATGGACAGCTTTGTAGTGCACACCATCTTTTTTGGAATTGTGCAAAAAAGGAATTTCAGTTTCTAGTATCATTCACTACTGATGATAAATGTGAGATTCTGAATGTCTTAATCCATTCAAATATATATGAATATATATATATATACATATATACATATATACATATATATATATATATATAAATGTATATATATATATATATATATATATATATATATGTGTATGTATGTATGTATGCATGTATATATATATATATATATATATATATATATATATATATATATATATATATATATATATATATATAAATATATATATATATATATATATATATATATATATATATATATATATATATATATATATATATATATATATATAAATATATATAGTATACTCTTACTCTTACCTCTGCGACACGTGTTCTCTCGTATCCGCCACCAGGTGTCTCTCCATGTTCCGCTGTGTTGGGCGGAACTTGGCGAGGACGTTCCACCAATACTTGACATCCTCGTGGTGGTAGTGAATATACCCAGAATGCACCTCCCAGCGAAGGTCGGAGTTGAACTCGTTGACCTTGACCTCTATCTCCATTTTGGTAAGGCCAGTGAATTTGGCCTGCGGTGAACTGCTTTGAACATCTGAAAGTAAACAATGGGATCCAATACACAGTGCTCAAAAAAAGCTGTTTAGGTAATTTCACCTCTTAACATTTTTCTTGGCAGCTAAAATCTGAATCAGAGGCCTGCAAGGCTATGAAGATTGGTTTTAAAAACAGGCCTGACGCTTAGGCCTAAAAAAAAAGTTAGTTTCCTGTAACCCTACCCTAACAAGTTTTTATTCAAAAGAATCCCTACCCTAATTTTTTTTTTCGCCTTCCAAATTCCCAATTAACGTAAAACATGTATAAAACACACATTTTTGACCAAAAAAATAATGCAAAAAAATTTTTTTTACCGACCTACCTACCCTATTTTCTTTTCAGACCGTTACAAGAAACAAACAATTTCTTTTTTTTAGGGCTTATGAATATATTATTTGTCACAAAAGCAGTTTTTGTAAAATATTTAGAGTAGCAGACAATACTTTCGAGAGTAACTCTGAGTGTGGATGTATTTAATATTTTTAACAATATTGCATCACAATTGATGCATTACTTTCAATATCATCCTCAGAATGATATCAAATATATAGCTACCTAAAGCTTGAGTTTCGTTTTGAGAATAGTTTTGAGGATAAATGTTCATCAAGACACTGTCAACTACTCTCCTTCAATTATTTGGTAAATTTATTCTCAACTCCTCTCCTATGCTATTTATATCAAAAGTATCATAAATCTTAACCCTTATGCTGCTGCTGGCTAACTTTGCCAATACATAATGATGCAAAAAACCTGGAAAATGACTGAAACCCTGGCAAATGGGTACTCATCTGAGAGTACTCGGCGAGAGCTATCCAATGAGTACCAACATGACAGGATTTAGATGGTTTTCAAAGATGTTTGCATCCTTGTGCTTTGGACGAAAGTAGCCTCAGCATTGGAAGGGTTAAGCATTAATGGGTTAACCTATTCATGCCTGTAGCGCCCAAAACTGCCTGGCTATTTGGGGGATATCTCTCCAGCAAAAGCAATATTTCAAAGAGAAATGTTGATCAAAGTCCAACCCACAACTCTTCTTCAAATATTTTGTGAATTTATTATCAATTTCAAAGTTACTTTGAAAAGTAGCTAAAGTCCAGACATTTTATAAAGTATCAAAGGTCTAAACGACACTTGTCGAGAAGATCTCCAGGGATTAATGGGTTAAGGAAGATTTACCTTGTACTCTATAGGACAGTATTACCCAGGCCAGCTGGTCATCCAGAAGTTCATGTTCCGTGTTGAGCTCTATCTTCTCTATATTAGCTGAGATTGTTCTGTGGATACAACAAAAAACATTGCATTATAGGGGTGTAATTGATATGAGAATAATTGAATCAATTGAATTAATATGTCTAATTAATCAGAAAAGATATTATGTCAATTGTTATGTCAATTAATCAATAAAAGAATCACTAACGTCTTTTTGACTTTGTCCTCATTTGCCAGCCATTTTTAGCAAACAATGATAAGAATTTTGAAAAGAAATTGATAAGAAAACTTTTAAATCCTGTTTTTAACCACATATTTTTAGCAAAATATCTTTTCGGCCCCTGGCCTGAAATCTAAGTGTTAGACCCTGTTAGCGGGTACCCATCACATATTGATTATTGGTATGGTATCGATTACCCATTCTAATTCCTAGTCTCCGTGACTTTACTGTGGTCCAGGGTCTTAGCCAGGATTTAAAAACTGGGTGCCTAAAATTGGCAATTGTAAAATATTTGGGCGTCCTAAATTTTAAGGGGGACCACAATATACTCATATTTCAACCATAAACATGTATAGAGTTATCACAATAAGGCATGATATCCTTATACAATGTCATGTGAATTATATGCAGATGAAAAAATTCAATTATATGCTTGAGATTGGCATTTTAAGAAATTCTTCACAAAAATCTTTGGGTGTCCTGAGGGGTGCTTTTAAAGGGTTTGGGTGTCCAAAAAGACACCCAGATGCCCTGCTGGCTAAGACTATGCTGTGGTCTATCTCTAGGTGTAGTTTCTTGGGTAGGAACCTGAGAAGTTTAGACATGTTCTGGTTCAGTACTGCCTCATAATCCAGCTGGCAGAAAAAGTGAATATAACCAAAATTCCATATTCTGACACTTACCTGTTAGCTGTCTCTCTGCTGAGTATGATTTTACTCTGGTCTATCTCTAGGTCTAGTTTCTTACCTGTTAGCAGTCTCTCTGCTTAGTATGATTTTACTATGGTCTATCTCTAGGTCTAGTTTCTTACCTGTTAGCGGTCTCTCTGCTGAGTATGATTTTACTATGGTCTATCTCTAGGTCTAGATTCTTACCTGTTAGCAGTCTCTCTGCTTAGTATGATTTTACTATGGTCTATCTCTAGGTCTAGTTTCTTACCTGTTAGCGGTCTCTCTGCTGAGTATGATTTTACTATGGTCTATCTCTAGGTCTAGTTTCTTACCTGTTAGCTGTCTCTCTGCTGAGTATGATTTTACTATGGTCTATCTCTAGGTCTAGTTTCTTACCTGTTAGCTGTCTCTCTGCTGAGTATGATTTTACTATGGTCTATCTCTAGGTCTAGTTTCTTACCTGTTAGCTGTCTCTCTGCTGAGTATGATTTTACTATGGTCTATCTCTAGGTCTAGTTTCTTACCTGTTAGCTGTCTCTCTGCTGAGTATGATTTTACTCTGGTCTATCTCTAGGTCTAGTTTCTCACCTGTTAGCTGTCTCTCTGCTGAGTATGATTTTACTATGGTCTATCTCTAAGTCTAGTTTCTTACCTGTTAGCGGTCTCCCTGCTGAGTATGATTTTACTATGGTCTATCTCTAGGTCTAGTTTCCTACCTGTTAGCAGTCTCCCTGCTGAGTATGATTTTACTATGGTCTATCTCTAGGTCTAGTTTCTTACCTGTTAGCGGTCTCTCTGCTGAGTATGATTTTACTATGGTCTATCTCTAGGTCTAGTTTCTTACCTGTTAGCGGTCTCTCTGCTGAGTATGATTTTACTATGGTCTATCTCTAGGTCTAGTTTCTTACCTGTTAGCTGTCTCTCTGCTGAGTATGATTTTACTATGGTCTATCTCTAGGTCTAGTTTCTTGGGTAGGAACCTAAGGAGCTTGTTGGGTGCGGGGTCCTCGTTGTGGGCTGCCTCAGAGTCCAGCTGGTTCAGCACGTTACCCCCCATCCGCCCCTCCTCCTCACCCTCCTCCTCCTGCTGGAGCGACCGTAATCTGATATCATGCTGGATACACAATAGCAGACCTGAAACACACACACACACTTGGTACATGAGGTAATAACCACCAGTATAGATAAAACATATCTAGTAGTTAAGTCGGTGGTGGCGGAAGCAGTAATAGTAGTAGTAGTAGTAGTAGTAGTAGTAGTAGTAGTAGTAGTAGTAGTAGTAGTAGTAGTAGTAGTAGTAGTAGTAGTAGCAGCAGAAGTAGGAGTCGATTAGTAGTAGAAGTAGAAGTAGTAGTAGCAGTAGTAGTAGCAGCCGTAGTAGTAGTAGTAGTAGTAGTAGTAGTAGTAGTAGTAGTAGTAGTAGTAGTAGTAGTAGTAGTAGTAGTAGTAGTAGTAATAGTAGTAGCTAGTA
>OZ012691.1:39483942-39499833 GCA_963942565.1 Maea johnstoni | reverse complement strand
CTTTTTTGGAAATATCTCTCTGACAAAGTCAATTTTATTTTTAAAACATTTGAAGGAGAGATATTCATCAGAAACTAATTAAGAACTCTCCCTGAAATATTTTTCCAACATGTGATTATTTTCAAAGTTATTATGTGGTGTAAATTTCCAAGAATTTACAGTACCTACCTTTATTTTAATATGGAGGTCGGGAGGCAGTGGGCTGTCCACAGTGAAAGGTTTCTTTGTTCTCTTATGGATCAGCTTGAGCACAAAACCGCCTGACTATTTTGCTGATATCTCTCTAACAAAGTCATTTTTCAGAAAATATTTGTAGGAGAGATATTCATCAAAAACCAATGAAGAACTCTCCATGAAATATTTTTTCAACCTATGATTAATCTCAAAGTTACCTTCAAAAGTATCATAAGTTCAGACGACTTTACCCACCTTTATTTTGATATGGAGGTCGGGAGGCAGTGGGCTGTCCACAGTGAAAGGTTTCTTTGTTCTCTTATGGATCAGCTTCAGCACAAAACCGCCTGACCTTTTTGCTGATATCTCTCTAACAAAGTCATTTTTCAGAAAATATTTGTAGGAGAGATATTCATCAGAAACCAATGAAGAACTCTCTATGAAATATTTTTTCAACCTATGATTTATTTCAAAGTTACCTTCAAAAGTATCATAAGTCCAGACAACTTTACCACCTTTATTCTGATATGGAGGTCGGGAGGCAGAGGGCTGTCCACAGTGAAAGGTTTCTTTGTTCTCTTGTGGATCAGCTTGAGCCACTTGACCGTATTGACCACCTCCTCAAAGCACAGGCCAAAGTTATGCTTCCACGGAAATACTATACGCAGTTCCTCAAAAGCAAAACTCCTGTAAAAATCAGAGATAAGTCATGGTTATACATCCAACAAAATACTATGCCCAATTCCTTAAAATGAAGCTAGGAAAAATAAAACAGGAAAAGAATCTTATTGATGCTTAACCCTTCCAATGATGAGGCTACTTTCGTCCAAAGTACAAGGACCCAAAGATTTTTGAAAACCATCTAAAACCTGTCATGTTGATATACATTGGATAGCTCTTGGTGAGTACTCTCGGATGAGTACCTATGTGCTAGGGATTCAATCATTTTTCAGTTTTTTTTGTATCATTTTGTATTGGCCAAATTAGCCAACAGCAGCATGAGGGTTAAAAATGAAACTAGGAAAAAAAGAGTAGAAAAAAGTATTTTATCGATGCTTAATGATATAAAATTGACTTCCGCTACCAGGATATCTCCATTGGAAGACATTTTGCTACTTTTGCTAAACATTTAAAGATGACAGTGCTGAATTTAACAATATTAAGTCTTTGGGATGCAGTATCATCAAACATATCGTTTAGATAGTATATCATTTAAGGAAATATGTATAATGTATCATATGGCAAATATTTTAAAAGTGCCAATCCAGCAATCCCTAGTTAACAGTGACTTGGGATCAGTTGATAATTTTTATTGGGTACTCGAGTTTCCTCCACCATTTGCTATTGGCTGCTCACTTTTTGGCCTAGAATGGCAAAAAAAAAACAATTACAATAATTCCCCTCCTGTACGTACCATGCCTTATTAGTTGGAAGAACAAATGTGTCAAATCCTCCCCTCTCAAGCTTCAGCTGGTCTGAGTGGTGTATAGAGGAAATATCTACAGCCTGAAATAGAAATGAAATAAAAATATGAGTATTATGTGTACAACAATATTGTAAGAACTCATGGTACAGTCATAATTATGATCAAAATATCTCTTGCTTTTGAAAATAACTATGGAATCAATAATGAATTCACAAAACAATTGAATGAGAGATATGTGTGATGCTATGACCAATATTTTTCATTCAATCTTTTTCTTTTTTTTAAATGCTCTGGACACAAAATATATTACTAAAATAGTTGGGCGTTTTTGGCTGCTATAGGCATGAATAGTTAAAGAGACCTACAAATCTGAAAGGTGTAGGAGACTTCAGGACTTTATAATGTTATACAAGTGCCTTCTCTCTCACCAGACCGATCATGGACATCAGGGGTGTCCAAATATTTTATTACCAGAGAACAGTCAATTAGTCCCGGAGCATTACAATTTTAGGTGACTGTGGTTCGTTAATCTGTATTTGATATATTATGATCAAAAACAATTAAAATCATGATTAAAGCAAGTCACTGTCATCACTCTATTCAGTAATGCATGTAGCCCACCAAAAAAAACTTTTGGTGATTTCTTATTAATAAAAGCTTTCGCAAAAATAGAAAACCTATATCATGCTTGAGTATCATAGTCAAAATGTTTACTTTACCTTAAAGTGGAAGATCTTGTTGCCGTCGAAACTGACGACCGCCATGGATGTATGCATGGAGATTTTGGAGGAAGAAATGCTTGCAGAAAGTTCAGGTATCATCAGTGCCACCTGGTGGTCATGTGACAGACGCGCGGATATGACCGTATCCCCCGTGACCTTGAAAATGACCTTGCCCTCCGATGACCTTTGTCTCCCAGAAGGATGATGATGATGATATGATTTTGGCACAGTCACTGCTGCAGCATTACCTAAAATGGTAAAACATCAATCATTATTAAATTTGAAACAAAAGAAAGTCCCTTCTCGAGATCTTTATTAATGAAAATAAATAGAATAAAAATCAATTATTTGGAAAAGCATTTGAAGTGGTGAGACAATATATTCAGATAACAAATTTACTTATTGAAATAAAGCATAATATCCTTCTTCAAAGTAATGGGAATTACATTGAGGGGAAAAAAATCAATTATATACTTTGAAATTGACATTTTAATAAATTCCTCACAAAATTGTTTGGGTGTCCCAAGAGCTGATTCTTGAGGATCCCTGCTGGCTGAGACTATGGTGCCCATCCCCATTACCTGGTTGTTGTTGTTGTAGTTGTTGTTATTTTTCTTACCTGGTAATCTTTCTCTGAGCATTGAGATATCCAGTAGCACCTGGTGCACACACATATGGCTTTTAGTGTCCCAGTTCAGGTGAACCTCCTTCTTCAGTTCTACAGCTACTTCCTGAAATGTATGAGAAAATACTGTATACTGTGTTCATTATGCAAAAATTAACCCTTCCAATGCTGAGACTACCTTCGTCCAAGGCACAAGGATGCAAAGACTTTTGAAAACCATCTAAACCCTGTCATGTTGTTATTCATTGGGTAGCTCTCGCCAACCCTTCAGGTGAGTACCCATCTTTGAGGAATTGTTGTTTGAGTTTCTATTCATTTTCCCATCAGATGTTTTACAAAATAGAATAAAAATAGTCATGCATTTAGGGGAACATGCATTATAGGGAGGTAAACTCTTGAACAGGGTGATATTAACCCACTCATGCCTAGGAGTTATTTTTGAAATTGTTGTCTGTATCTTTGATGTTTTTGACAATAACTTTGAAATCAAGGGTGATTTTAGAAAATTGTTAAATGAAAAGTAGTTAGGAAACTTACCTCCTTGCTGATGCTGTAGGTTATTTTGATGGATCTTAGATTGCCTAGGTAATCATTCAACTCTGATGACCGCACTAGTGTTTGGTACTGAAATAAAAAATACATTATCATTGTTATTATTATTATTACAATCATTATAATTATTGTTATCATTATTACTATTATCATTATTATTATCATTATTATTATTATTATTATTATTATTATTATTATTATTATTATCATTATCAATATTATAATAATAATAATAATTATTGTTATTATTATTAATATTATTATTATTATTATCATTAATATTATTATTATTACTATTCTTATTATCATTATTATTATTATTATTATTAATATCATATTATTATTAATATTATTATTATTATTATTACAATCAATATCATTGTTATTATCATCATTTTTATTACTATCATTATTTTAATCATTAATGTCATTATCAATATTATCAATAGTAGTAGTAGTAGTACTTTTATTATAACTATTATCATCATCACAACATATTTTCACCATCATCATTATTTGCTCCATTATCAAGATACTCCCTAAGTGTCAGGCTACCCGTTCTCTCCAGATATGAACGGGATCAACTCCTTACCGTTCCCGCCTGGTGTAGGTAGACTAGTTTGGTTCCCGTCATGCCTTAAATCTGAGGGCCACAGCGAAAATCATATCCTATTTAACTGTTGCCCTCGTGTAATAAAGATCATTATCATAATAATAATAATGATAATAATAATAATAATAATAATAATAATAATAATAATAATAATAATAATTATAATAATAATAATAATAATTAATTATTATTATTATCATTTTTATCATTTTTATTGTTGTTATTATTATTATTATTATTATTATTATTATTATTATTATTATTATTATTATTATTATCATTATCATTTTTATTATTATTATCATCATCATGAATAGGATCAACTCCTTACCGTTCCCGCCTGGTGTAGGTAGACTAGTTTGGTTCCCGTCATGCCCAAGGTCATGATGGAGTTCCTCAGCAGAATACTGGCATCGTCCAGACGCAACATCAAGCACACTGCGCAAAAATATGATAAATGATACAAAATTAAATGGAGTTTCTTGCCAATCTAAGCAATCAATCAAGCTTTCAATTAATCTCTCTAGCACTAATTCGGAATAACACTATCCTCATATAACAAGGCACATGGTTATTGTATCTTAAAGAGAATAGCAAAATCAAAACATTATCAACAGGAATAACTAATGAAATGCTATCAAAAAAGGTAGAATAATGAATTGGTATTTAATTACTATTGGTTGGAAAGAAGTTACAGGCGATGTTTTTGATGATACCAAAATCAAGTTGATAATCACAAACAATTACAGTATAAATAGTACTTTTTACAGGATTTTTTTTTCGCTAATTTCGCACTCCCCATGATAGCGCCCAATAACATGCTTCAAATAAATATCAAATGAACATATGGTTAAGTTAGAGTGCTTGAATGCGCGAATTAGCACAAATACCCTCCAGCAAAGCTGTAAAGTGAAAATTTTAGCACTCCAAATTAAAGCCGTATACAGTATAAATAAAATATCTTACCTTTGAATTCATTGCATGTGAAGAAATTGACATTCGTACATTTGATTTGTACGACACAGAGAGGCAAGATGGCCGCCCAGTCCGTCTGGAGGCCCGAGGGAGCTCGCCTGTACGGAATGTTGCGGATTGGCTGAGGCCGGAGTGGGAGGGGCTTAAGGATGCCACTCAAAAGTTGGGAGACGACAGTGATGGCGTTGCTTGACCACTCTAACTGGACACTGTCCAGCATTCCCTCTAGCTTGATCTCACTGGACACCTTGTTTAACTAAGAATAGATAGAGATATATTTACATAACCTTACATTACAGAGAAACTTGCGCAGAAACATGCACTGAGCACAACTTCTGGGTTATTCGTTGAAGCTAGCCTGTTCAGGTTGACTGGCTGGTTTAATATCCATATGCGAAAGATCAGTTAGAATATTGCCACCATGGGGCACTACCATAGTAGCTTTGTAGCCATATTGAAGACTAAAATAAATCAATAGGTGATATCAATAAATGGAGTTTACCTGTGTCTAAGTACACCGTGTGTTTGAAAATACAAGCGAAATACTTAACACAATCAGTTGGTCATGCTTCCCGAAAAATTCATTAGTGTAACAGTAATCAAAGGAGTCTCTGTTGCACGCTTTGCTTTGCTGAGTGCTTGAATGCGCAAATTTCAAATAGCACAATTACCCTCCAGCAGAGCTGTAAAGCGAAATCTGTATTTAGTAACATTCACCTTAAAGAGCAGTATTCCCAGGTAGAGTATATTATTCCAGCAATGGTGATTGTTCGTCATGTCACTGGTCTCTATTCCCGCATCCGCCAGTTTACAGTAAAGTTGGTTCAACTCAACCTCCCCTTTTATGTTACGACTCAGAAGCCACACATCCTCTTCAATAACTAAAAAAACAAAGGAAATATCAGAAAATAATTACTGTAGAATAGGAAATTACATTGAGATTCAATTTAATCGAACTTATGATTTTGAATTTTTCCGAGATTTTTTTATTCCAAAAAGCCAATATTGAAGGTTAATAGTCTAATGAAAGGAATAATACATTCAACTTTCATTATACAGAACTGACCCCACACGGAAAAGCTAGGCATAATTAACCACTCGGATTCATTTCCTATTGTGCAGTATTTCTTATCAACATTTACCTGCCTAGAGAGGCCCTGGTGGGAAGACTCGAAAATTAGGGATTGGCACCATTAAAATTTGCGACACAATACAAAATTTATATCGGTGTTTCCTTAAAGATACAATATTTTAACAATATTCTTAAAGATACCACCTGCCTCCTATTTCCTTAACCCTTCCAATGCTGAGGCTAATTTTGTTCAAATCATAAGGACGCAAAGATCCTTGAAAAACATCTAAACCCTGTAGTGTTGGTACTCATTGCATAGCTCTCGCTGAGTAGTCTCAGATGAGTACCCATGTGCAGTGTTTCAGTCATTTTCTAGATTTCTTGCGTCATTTTGTATTGGCCAAATTAGCCACCAGCACCATAAGGGTTAACAATTCGATACCTTGATGATATTTTAACGATACTGCCTGCCTCTCAGGTATTCAATTCATTCAAATTTAGCACTGTCAACTTCAGAAATTTTGCTAATAAATATAAAACTTCCTTCATGTGGAGACATCCAGGTAGCAATTTAGTCAATTTATATATTTATAAAATGTAAAACGATACAATACAATACAGAACCTTTTTGATACGATAATTCTTCCCATTCAATATCTTTGTTAGTATTATATCAAGTAGTGTTGGGCCGATCATCGATTAAAGTTGATGCCGACTCACCTGTTGCCTGTGGCTGCATCTTCAGACTGACTTTAAGATGAGAGAGGCCGGCATGGTAACCGCTGCATGTTGCCATGGCAACAGCCGCCGTGGAGTTCCAGAGCTCTATGGTAACGGTCACCGCTCTTTGGTGAAGAAATTGCTGTAATTTGTTTCTACAAAATGATAAATATTTTTTGTTAAAAAATTTAACCTTCACTCTTGTATTTTTAAACAATACTTTCTTTTTCGTTTTCTGTAACAGTTCATGTTAAGTGCAATGGACAGCTTTGTTGTTCATACCATGTTTTATAATGCAAAATAAATTGTGCAAAAAAAAGAATATCAGTTTTTCATTGCTTTCACTACAGGTGATAAAGGTGAGATTCTGAATGCTTTAACCCATTCAAATCTGTAGTCCTAAAATGCCTGACTAAAAAAAAAATAAATATCTATCTATTTATCTATCCATCTATCTACATCTATATTGAATTGTGAAGAAATTAAACGCGGCCCATTGGTCAGAAAGTGTGATGCACGTGACGTTGACGTACATGGTCATACTTATATCAACAATGGCCACATCCTTGCAGTACCGTCTTATTGTTGCCAGAGCGCTGAAAGGCCAACTGGGTGATTGGTAAATTCAGCACTACTCCTATTCACTGCATTTTCTCATGAGCTATCGCAAAATAGTGCTACAGCATTACAACTGAAATGTCATGAATATCGTAGATTGCAGACTTTCATATAACTAAATAACGTATTATGCACAGGAGCTAAATACATCTGGTATAATTTTGAAATCACGCTTTAATAAAGAACGAAACTGCTCAAAAGTGGCAGAGTGAAGATGTCATGTGGTGGCAGGGATACATGTTGTAGCAATCGCGGTAGACCATATCGATGTGCTGGAGATTGGGTTTTTCTCTTACCTCTGCGACACATGTTCTCCTGTATCTGCCACCAGGTGTCTCTCCATGTTCCGCTGTGTTGGGCGAAACTTGGCGAGGACGTTCCACCAATACTTGACATCCTCGTGGTGGTAGTGAATATACCCAGAATGCACCTCCCAGCGAAGGTCAGAGTTGAACTCGTTGACCTTGACCTCAATCTCCATTTTGGTAAGGCCAGTGAATTTGGCCTGCGGTGAACTGCTTTGAACATCTGAAAGTAAACAATGGGATCCAATACACAGGGCTCAAAAAAAGCTGTTTAGGTCATTTTACCTCTAAAAAATTTTCTTGGCTGCTAAAAATTGAGTCAGATGCCTGCAAGGCTATGAAGAATGGTTTTAAAAACAGGCCTGACGCTTAGGCCTAAAAAAAAGTTAGTTTCCTGTAACCCTACCTTAACAAGTTTTTATTCAAAAGAATCCCTACCCTAAAGTTTTTTTTCGCCTTCCAAACTCCCAATCAACGTAAAACATGTATAAAACACACATTTTTGACCAAGAAAAATAATGCAAAAAAATTTTTTTTACCGACCTACCTACCCTATTTTTTTTCAGACCGTTACAAGAAACAAACAATTTCTTTTTTTAGGCCTTTTGAATATATTATTTGTAACAAAAGCAGTTTTTTTTAAATATTTAGAGAAGCAGACAATACTTTCGAGAGTAACTCAGAGTGTGGATGTATTTAGTATTTTTAACAATATTGCATCATAATTGATGCATTACATTCAATTTCATCCTCAAAATGATAGCAAATATAGCTACCTAAAGCTTGAGTTTCGTTTTGAGAATAATTGAAGGAGAAATGTACATAACGACACTGTCAACTACATGTACTCTCCTTCAATTATTTGGTAAATTTATTCTTAACTCCTCTCTATTATCAAAAGTATCATAGATTTAGGGAAGGTTTTTTAGAGCAACTCTTAAGCATTAACGGGTTAACTTATTCATCCCTGTAGCGCCCAAAACTGCCTGGCTATTTGGGGGATATCGCTCCAACAAAAGCAATATTTGAAAGAGAAATGTTGATCAAAGTCCAACCCACAACTCTTCTTCAAATATTTTGTGAATTTATTATCAATTTCAAAGTTACTTTGAAAAGTAGCTACTTGTCCGGAAGAACTCCAGGGATTAATGGGTTAAGGAAGATTTACCTTGTACTCTATAGGACAGTATTACCCAGGCCAGCTGGTCATCCAGAAGTTCATGTTCCGTGTTGAGCTCTATCTTCTCTATATTAGCTGAGATTGTTCTGTGGATACAACAAAAACCATTGTATTATAGGGGTGTAATTGATATGAGAATAATTGAATCAATTGAATTAATATGTCTAATTAATCAGAAAAGATATTATGTCAATTGTTATGTCAATTAATCAATAAAAGAATCACTAACGTCTTTTTGACTTTGTCCTCATTTGCCAGCCATTTTTAGCAAACAATGATAAGAATTTTGAAAAGAAATTGATAAGAGAACTTTTAAATCCTGTTTTTAACCACATATTTTTAGCAAAATATCTTTTCGGCCCCTGGCCTGAAATCTAAGTGTAAGACCCTGTTAGCGGGTACCCATCACATATTGATTATTGGTATGGTATTGATTACCCATTCTAATTTCTAGTCTCCGTGACTTTACTGTGGTCCAGGGTCTTAGCCAGGATTTGAAAACTGGGTGCCTAAAATTGGCAATTGTAAAATATTTGGGCGTCCTAAATTTTAAGGGGGACCACAATATGCTCATATTTCAACCATAAACATGTATAGAGTTATCACAATAAGGCATGATATCCTTATAAAATGTCATGTGAATTATATGCAGATGAAAAAATTCAATTATATGCTTGAGATTGGCATTTTAAGAAATTCTTCACAAAAATCTTTGGGTGTCCTGAGGGATGCTTTTAAAGGGTTTGGGTGTCCAAAAAGACACCCAGATGCCCTGCTGGCTAAGACTATGCTGTGGTCTATCTCTAGGTCTAGTTTCTTGGGTAGGAACCTGAGAAGTTTAGACATGTTCTGGTTCAGAGAAAAGCCTCATAATCCAGCTGGCAGAAAAAGTGAATATAACCAAAATTCCATATTCTGACACTTACCTGTTAGCTGTCTCTCTGCTGAGTATGATTTTACTATGGTCTATCTCTAGGTCTAGTTTCTTACCTGTTAGCTGTCTCTCTGCTGAGTATGATTTTACTATGGTCTATCTCTAGGTCTAGTTTCTTGGGTAGGAACCGTAGGAGTTTGTTCGGTGCAGGGTTCTCGGTGTGCGCTGCCTCAGAGTCCAGCTGGTTCAGCACGTTACCCCCCATCCGCCCCTCCTCCTCACCCTCCTCCTCCTGCTGGAGCGACCGCAATCTAATGTCATGCTGGATACACAACAGCAGACCTGAAACACACACACACACACTTGGTACATGAGGTAATAACCACCAGTATAGATAAAACATATCTAGTAGTTGAGTCAGTAGGGGAATCAGCAGCAGCAGAAGCAGTAGTATTAGTAGCAGTAGCAGCAGCAGTAGTAGAAATCATAGTAGTAGCAGTTGTAGTAATAGTAATAGTAGTAGTACTGTAGTGGTAGTAGTAGTAGTAGTAGTAGTAGTAGTAGTAGTAGTAGTAGTAGTAGTAGTAGTAGTAGTAGTAGTAGAAGTAGTAGTAGTAGTAGTAGTAGTAGTAGTAGTAGTAGTAGTAGTAGTAGTAGAAGTAGTAGTAGCAGTAGCAGTAGAAGCAGCAGCAGCAGCAGCAGCAGCAGTAGTAGCTCCATCAGTCGTAGTAGGAGTTGCAGCATTAGTAGAAGTGGCAGTTGCAGCATCAGCAGCAGTAGGAGTGGCAGCATAAGCAGAGGTAGGAGTTGCAGCGCTAACAGTAGTAGCAATTTCAGTATCAATAGTAATTGTTTAAACCACACTTACCCTCAGTGATCATGAGTTCTGGTTTTGTCACCAACAGCTCCAGCGACTGAAAGAAAAACAACATTTCTGATTTCCAAGCCTTACATCAAACCAAACAGTGCTAAGAATCATCCATAGATTTGTATATAATTAATCCATATGGACATAGAGACATATAATGGGAGACAATGTAATGAGTGTATCCTTTATGAAATTAATAAAAGATAACAGCTTGAAAATGAAAAGAGAGTTTTACATTTTTTAAAATCTGTTTAAGCGCACATTTGAAAACTTCACCGATTCATGTCTGAAGCAGTCAAAACCGCCTGACTATTTTATTGATATCCTATAACTTTCTAACAAAAGTAATACTTAGAACATATTTGAAGGAGAGCTGTTCATTAAAACTCTACCTACAACTCTCCTTCAAATACTTGTCAAGTAGACCTTCAGTCATGAATGGGTTAAAGTAGTCTCTTCATTGGACCTTAACCCTTATGCTGCTGGTAGCTGATTTTGCCTACATAAAATGATACAAGAAACCCGGAAAATGACTGAAACCTTAGCATATGGGTACTCATCTGAGAGTACTCAGCGAGAGCTATCTAATAAATACCAACATGACAGGGTTTATATGGTTTTCAGAAATCATTGCATCTTCGTGCTTTGGACGAAAGTAGCCTTAGTATTATTATTAGAAGAGTTACTTATTTACCTCTGGTGATGAGGGTTCGTCCAGGTCCACCATGAGCTTGGTATCCATGCTGAGACAGAGGCTGGCCATGCAGGGCTGGGGTGCGGCCTCTCCCTGTTGTTCTGAACCTTGCGGGATGCTACGAAGAATCTTACTACTCACACCATTCATGGATACAGCCATCTCAAACCTGAAATGATAAACATGGATGACAGAAAACATCAAGGTACGGCAATAGTTTCAGAAAAGTACTCTTCTCTCTCAGAAAGTAGGGTGGTTGGTGTAAGGATTCAACAATAAAACTGTTTTAATAAGAGTTTCTGCTACTAAAAATTGCCTGTAGCAAAAGGTAAAAATAAGCCCTTAAGAGAGATAAATTAGAATAAGAAAAGATAAACCGAACATTCTAGAACATTTTTAGGAAGGAATTTCTCAAAATTTCAGTTTTAAGCATATAATTGATTTTTTACCTCAATATAATTCCCTTGGTATTGCAGCAAAAGAATAGTATGCCTTATTCTAATTTGTAAATATATGTTTATGGTTGTAATCAGAGTATATTGTTGTCTACCTTGAAAAATAGGATACCCAAAGTTTCCAAACTGCCAATTTTGGATACACAGTTTCAAAATCCTGACTAAGACCTCGGTAGTAGGTAGGAACGAAGATTCTGCTTGTGACTGGTACTAAATGTACCCACTAATATAAAGGTAAAGGTATTCAGTTCAAGTCTTTCATCCACCGAAGCACTTACACGACCTTCCTCCCCTAGCAGGCCTGTACACACAGAAACCATTTTAATCCCACAGGGGATATTCCAGAGCAACTGGCAGCATATAGCGCACAAGCTCTTAGCACTGCCTTATTTATGCTAGGTACCCATTTTGCAGCTGGATAGACAGAAGCAATATGGAATAAACTGTCTTGCCCAAGGAAAGACCAAAGTGCCCCAGCCGGGAATTGAACCAGCGACCCTATGATTACTAGTCCGACACCTAACCAACTGAGCTACTTTGTCCCCAAAGAGGTGAATACAGAAGTCAAAGGTGCTTTTTTTACCTGCCATATTCTATGGTACACAGGACGTCCACCTCCTGTATAACAGTGTGTAGCAGGCAGTCCTCCAGTAGGGGGCGTAATATGATCACGGTGATGTTGTTAACATGGATACCGATATACTGAAACATACAGCAAAATATTCAAAGTATTAAATATAAATAAATACTCTCATAGGCTTAGAAAAGTTGTTTATTTCCTTTTAAGGTCCAAAAAAAAAATAGGGTAGATAGGTAGGTAGGTAAAAAAATCATGGATAATTCTTTTTTCAAACAATGCATGTTCCATTGTAACTGTAGTTGTAATGCAGTGTTCTAATCCTCTATTTATGCTGATTGCGAGTTGGAGGGGCAACTTTAAAAATTAATGAAAAATTGTTAAAGTCGGGTTACAGGAAACAAACAACTTATTAGGCCTTATTTGATTTTTGTCATGTTTAAAACATGATTCTTAATCACATTTTTAAATGAATAAATTTCTTTCAGAAGTTTGAGGCTAGGATGACTTTGGGATATGGTTGGAGATTTCCTTGACTATTATCGTCTGGACCTTTGATACTTTTAAGAAAAACTTTAAAATTAAGCATAGATTTGGAAAATATTTGAGGGAGAGTCGTTAGTAAGTTCCAATTCTCATTTCTCCTTAAAAGATTTATCGAAAATTGCTTTTGTTAGAGAGATATCACCGAAATAGTCAGACAGTTTTGGGTCAAAGCATAAATGGGTGAAGTATTCATGCAAACATGGTGGCCTTTCTGGGAGGGGAAATTGCTGAAATAGCTTGCACAACATACATATTACTTGGTGGACCCCACCTGGTGGCAAGCTGGCGAACTACAACTAAATTTGTGATTATGTAAATAGTTTATAAGTAAATGATTTACACTTCTCAATACTTTAAGTGTAGCATTATCTAAAACTATTTACTAGTTTGAAATGTTACCATTCATTCTAAGATTAACTCAGATAACTTAAACATAAAAAACACTGATTATGAATAAAGGAGGAGGGGGTATTCAAAGGTATGTTCAAACCTTTCCAAATGCAAATGTTCAATGCAAAAGTTACAAATCCATATAAACAATACATTCTTTACACAGATTTCAAATAAAAGCAAAGAGTATCAACACATTAACACTAAGTGCATCACGCGTGCGAGTGAAAGCAGAGTTAGGAAAATATCCAAAATTATTCTTATTTCCTAACTTATCAAAGATATCATAGATCCAGACAAAAATATCTGGTAAACTTGTGAGCATTTGTACCTTCTAATACTGAAGCTTCTTCCTTCCAGGCACAATAATGCAAATATTTGTGAAAAACATCTTAACCCTGTCACATTGGTATTCATTGGGAAGTACTTGTTGAGTGCTAACATATGAGAACCCATATGTCAGAGTTTTCGTCATTTTTTCGTCATTTTTCGAATTATTCGTATTAAGCAAATAAGCCACCAGCAGCCAAAGGGTTAAAGCCTTAATGGGTTAAATTGTGAAACAAAAGACAGAAATTAAGCATGTCTTCTCTCACCTGCGTATAGTGTATATATCTCAGCAGCCTGCTGCTTTTCCCGCTGGTATTTGCAGAGTGGGTTGGGGTTCTCCGTCCATTCTCGCCCCCTGCCCTTCTGGAGACGCCCCCTGGTGGCTGGGTCTGAATTCGCACATCACCGATACACACCGCAACTAATTTCCTGCAATGACACAAAATAATTTGCACTTTTGATGCAGGGTTTTCATTTCTTGAAAACTATCTTAATATCATGAAAAATGACTTATTTCCTGCAATGTATGGCATGCAGAAGTTATTTAAATCTCAATTTATGAATATTGATAAATATTTTCTAATATTCATAATTCATTTACAAATACTTTATTTTCAACATTCATAATTCATTTATAAATGTTCATAATTCATTTTTCAATATTTATAATTCATAATCCAATATTTCATAAATGATTTTTCAATATTCATAATTCATTTTTCAATATTCATGAATACCTTGAATTATGACTATTGAAACGAAAATTATGAATATTAAAAAATGAATTATGAATATTGGAAAATCATTTGATGAATATTGAAAAAAAATGCAAGAAATAGCAGCAACTTGGGTCAAATAGGCAGAATTATAAAGACTTGAAAAACTAAGTGTGATTCTCTTCACACATGGTTGATAAGGAAACAAAGTCAAAAGGAATCCCCACATTGACCTATTTTTGAAGGGGTTTCCCCATTTAACACCTTTTTCCCCATTTTTTCCCCATTTAACACACATTCTCTTCAAAGGGGATTCCCAATGTAAATGATTGAAAAATCAATAAAACGGGGGAATTTTCTTTGTGAATAATATGGCGATATTCATAAAGGTCTCTTTTTTCCATTAAAAAAATTAAACCCAGTTGCCTGGGTGTACAATGGATGTGTGCAAGCGTGAAGCTTACTGCGTAGTAACTGGGCATTTGTCGTTGATGTGGGAATCCCCTCCTTTTCAAAGGGGATTTCCCAGACAAAAATGACAAAGAAAAACTATTGAAAAACAGGGAATATGATTCTGAATATCAGAATGATAAACAGTCTTTTTGATAACATATTTTACCAAGCAATTGAAACACTTGTAAAACAAATGTATTGACACTTGAAAAAAACTTTCAATTGGTTTAATCAATATAAATCAACATGAGAGAAATGCACTTTTCAAAATGAATGATATTCAGACACGTCTTGTTGTTGTTTTAACCCAGGTTACTGGGTGTACCACATATGGTACGCTCGGTTGATATATGGTAGCCAGATAACTCACTATGTCGTGATAAGGGGTCCAAATAGATCAACGAGTTATACTAGTATCGCTTCTGAGGACCCAACTGTTCAATCACATAGCGAGCTATCTCACTACTGCATGTCGAAGGATTAAAAAGGAATTTACATTATTAAATCATTTAGTGTACTACCATTTTTTTACAATGTGCAGGGCTAGTGCATCCTGAGTGGATAGAAAGTACATTTCTGTCATGTGGGTTTCATGAGCACTAAACCATTTGAAACAAGTATCGATACTATTGTTTTACGAGTATATCAGTTGCTTGATAAAATTCAATAATCAAAGTAAATACAGTAGAACACACATATGACGTGTGTTCCAAATATAGCGAGTGGGGGAGTTTTCCCATAATAGCGTATCTTTATGTTAGCGATGGTAGTAGCCGCTGACAACGCCGGTACAGTAAGAAAAAAGTACAGCGTTTTTTTTATATAGCAAAGCGGAACCACACGCTATGTACGCTATATATAAACACATACGTACATTGTGTGTTCTACAGTAGTTACATCTTTAAAACTGCTCTTCAGTTCATCTTCAGGACTGAGGAGCTAGATGTTTCTAAATATGCTATCAAAAATGGCTGTTCATTGAACTATAATCTGATTGTACTGATAA
>OZ012691.1:39428942-39478942 GCA_963942565.1 Maea johnstoni | reverse complement strand
AAATATTTGCATTTAGAAAGAATAGGCCTCATTAGAAAGCTTTGAGAAACTAGAATGTCCCAATCTTGAGATAACAGCAATTCTTTTGTGTCTATTCTCTAACAAGAAGAGGGATTTTTAAATGGAAAATGTCAGTATGTCAGTATGCAATCTGATATAGGGAATATCATTATGCAGATATGGTATTTCACTTCAGAGAAAATACAGTGATTTTAAACTTATTTGCATAACATTCATTCTGATTCATATAGGGTTATGAATGTCAAGCACCAGATATGCAATGCAACCAGCAAATCTCACTCAAAAGCCTCAGCATAACTCCTACCCCAGGTGATGAAGAGAACCACTCAATTGGTGCATTCTGCACATGTGCAATACTGCATGAGCAACTTCCTCTTAAATGTAAACAAATATAAAAGTCCTCATTCGTCTGTCTCCTAGTGACGTCACACTGAGGCGAGATAAGGACTGTGTCCAGGGCTTTACAATGAGCCCTATGGTAATTGGTCTGTGGCAACCAATCCATGTTCTCTTCATCAAAGATAGGGCACTATGCTATCCTAAACATAGACCTAATTTCAGCTGAAGTCAGAGCATTGTGATATTTTTTCTATGAAATTTAACCCATTCAGGCTTAAGGGCTTTCTTGACATTGCCGTCTGCATCAAAGCTGTCTTTGATAATAACTTGACAATATAGAATGATTTCACAAAATATTTGAAGGAGAGTTGAAGCTAACATTCGGTTTAACATTCCTCCTTCAAATATTTTACCAAATATGTTTTCACCTGAAAGATTTCACCAAAATGGTCAGGCTGCTGGGAGTATTAATAATGGGTTAAAGGGGGTACTTGGCAAACCCTGGAGTATCCCTCTGTATCTGCAGGGGTCAGGCTTGGATTGAAAACTCAGCGAGACCCTAGGACCACAGCTTCTCAAATTGCCATAGCCCCACCTAAGATCTCATTAGTAATAGCCCTATCTGTGCTTAATCATACAGGCCCATTGTAGTCCTTTTCCAAGTACTATTTTGAAGTTGTCTTCTCAATAAAATATTTAATCTTGGAAGTTCTAAAGAACAACTGGTGCGTCGAATGGTGTTCTTAAACTGAGCCTCTAAGTATAAAATACCACTCTTCTTGTAGCCAGTAGGGCTACAAAGGAAACTATTCTTATAGCCCCACATACTTTTCTGTTCCCTCGAGTTATGGGGCTAGTGGCTAGCTCGACACCGGTATCTGCATTAGTCTTAAGATACATTTCTGTCCAAAACATCAGGGATGATACAAGTAGCTTTCTTGCCAAGTGTGAGTACAGAACAAGAACAAAGGATATAGAGGTTTTTTCAATTAGGCTACCAATCTAATCATGATGCCAGTGTTTGGACTGACAGGACAAATTACTTTGCAATTAAGCTACTAAATTACTTAGCAATTAAGCAACTGGATTACTTAGCAATTAAGCTACTGGAATCCCCCTTTAAAATAGCTCCAGTCAAGTGATCTTGGAGGCAGGGATTCAGAGAACTTCAGGTCTCAGCTGACAGAGTATAATATAAAAACAAGCATTCTACATTCTACTGTGTTGTAATTAGAGCTGCACTCACAGAGGGAGATCAACTCATGAGCTCACCACCATTTTTACTCATGAGCTCATGGTCACACATTTAAAAGAATAGATATTTCTTATTCAGCCCAGAAATACTAACTAATGGAGATTTCTTAATATTTACATGTTTATTTTATTTCTAATTAGCCTGGCGAATGTGTCCTAACAACTACCAGTTGACAAGAAACAATAACCGGCTGATTGAAACGAATGTGGCCAGTCCTTCTTCCTATTATTCAGCCCAGCAAATGAGAAATAAATTTTATCTGATGGAGATCTGTTAACAATTACATGTCTATTTTATTTTAAAATGTGCTGGCCAATGTTTCGTACCGGTTGATAAGAAACATTAGCCGGCGGATTGAAACAAATGCTTGCAACATGCTGCCGTGCGATCACAAACAAGAAAAGTCAATGGTACAAAGGTCAGTATAACACTCAACACTGTCTGTATACATTGGGGATTGTAAACAAGACATGACAGCAATAAGTGGTAAGCAGTGATAAGGTGTGTGTTAGTTAGGTGTTCTGTGTTAGGTGGATGTTCCCTGTGATATCTGCTCAGGTCTCCCCACTCCTCCTCATCCTTGCCCCCTTCTCCCCCCTCTATTTCCCCCTTAAACTCATCCTTACCTTGTGTTTTATATGGAGGGGGTGTTGATGTGATGAGAGGGGTACAAGTTGACCACTCTCCCTGGCGCTTGGCTCGTCAGTAATCAAGCCACTAGAGTTCACGAGCGATGAGCGAAGCTCTAGTTATAATTGATTTTGTGGCACAGTGAAGAAAAAACAGATTTACAGATTTAACTTTTCAAAAGCATTTTTTTGTTCTGCATTCTCAAGTCTATATTAATAGCATGAATTTAAGTGGAATGCAGGGGTCAGGCTACGGCAAGAAACTGAGGAAGACCGCCGGGCTATAGGTTCCCAAAACTTCATAGCCCAATAGAAAATTTCATAGTCCCATTAAAATACAAAAACGAGCTGCCTCGGTTATCCTAAATTACACACACACACACATAACTCCTTATATAATTGTTATTCCTCTGAGCACGACCTAAAAATGTCAATCTTTTCTTAATTAGCCAGCCGGGCTACAAAGGCAAATATTCTTATAGCCCGAGACAATTTTCTGTAGCCTCGGGCTATCGGGCTAGTGTCTAACTGGACCCCTGGAATGCATTTTCTAGGCATGGCTTGTATTCATGTTTTTTTGTCACTTTTTCTGCCATATTGCAGAGAAGTTGTGACTGACTGCCCTGAGTGGGATTCGAACCCGGACACTAGTGAACGACAGCTAGCAGGCCGTGGCAGACCACACAGCCATCAGGGCAGGCCTCATGAATACCCAAAATACATGCTACAACATAAGCAAATGAATTCATATTTATTGGAGATAGAAATTTTGTTGTAAAATGTTTAACCCTTATGCTACTGGTGTTTAATTTGGCCAATACAAAATGACGCAAAAAAACTGAAAAATGACTGAAACCCAGGTAAATGGATACTCATCTGAGAGTACTCAGTGAGAGCTATCCAATGAATACCAACATGACACAGGGTTTAGATATTTTTAAAAAATCTTTGCATCCTTGTGCTTTGGATGAAAGTAGTCTCAGCATTCAAAGGGTTAACCCTTGTTGGAAATGTATAGTATATGAAAGTATAAGCGCCCCAAAGATTACAGAAGATGAATAAGTAATCAATGCTCTAGACCCAATACTAGGGTCTATTAGATGTACTGAAGTGATCTTTATTTTACTATTCTTCTGAATGTAACATTCAGAAGAAGCAACAACTTTCAGGATGAGATCTTTTGTTGTTTTTGAATAGTGGAGCAAAAATTCTTGAAAAAAAAATTATGACTCATAAAATTGTGAAAATAGCTGAAAATAATTCTCCTCTTCTCCTTCCTCAATCACCACAAATTTGAGGTCAATTAGATAATTTGTGATGAAATGCAAGTTAGTTGAACTCTCAACACTTTTCCCCTGCCAAGTTTTTGCTGCTTTATTTTTTGCTATAAATTGCTAAGTTGTGAAGTGCCGTTCTGTCACCACAAACAATGGTTTGGGAAAAGCTGCTGTACTGCTGAATGAGAACTACACTTTATATGATTATGTATTTGCAAAAATATAGAAAGTTTTGAACATGAGTAGGCCTATGTTCAATGCTATTTTGGTTATTCATTTTTGTAGTCTAGTGGGTTAATTCTTCCGTAGTGCTGCTTTGATGAGCAGAATAACCATAATTAGATGTACAAAGCTATCAATCAGTACATATAACTTAATCTCTAAATGTATACCCCAGAAACATCAGTTTGAAACTGTGCTCGCTTAATGGATCTCTGCATGTAGCACACTTGTTAGGTCTAAATCAAACCATATACATCATCACAATGACAGGATCTAGAGAGAGAGAGAGAGTACATCTAGAACATATGCACACTAGTTAAAGCCAGGGGTCTGACCAAAGAGCCTGTATGCTGTACAACTAGGGATGATCACAACATAAGATCACAAACTGCCTGGTAGCAATATTAGTAACCAGTGTCTTAGCCAGGATTTAGAAACTGGGTGCCTAAAATTGGCAGTTGTAAAATTTTGGGGCGTCCAAATTTTTCAGGGGGATCACAATATACTCATATTTCAACCATAAACATGTATATATTCATCAAAATAAGGCATAATATTATGCCTCAGGACACCCAAAGAATTTTGTGTGGATTTTCTAAAAATCTCAATCTCAAGCTTATTATTGAATTTTATCATCTCCATTTAATTCCCATGACATTATTTAAAATGATATTTATCATTAAATAATGTCATGGGAATTAAAAGGAGATGATAAAATTCAATAATAAGCTTGAGATTGAGATTTTTAGAAAATCCACACAAAATTCTTTGGGTGTCCTGAGGGGTTCTTTTTAAGGGTTTGGGTGTCCAAAAAGGCACCCAGACGCCCTGCTGGCTAAGACCATGTTAGTAACCCTGTACATCATACCAACAATGAGGCCCACTTGTCACTGCCATGAATATGGAACAGGATATTGCATACCATAATCACACACAGAGTACCTGACCACAGACAGTGAGGGAGTGACCTGCCGGTCCACATACTGCAGGACGATTCCTTGGATGTGTTCAAGGAAGGCCTAACAAGCTACCATAGTGCCTAAACTAAATATGCAGGTTTCTATTATAATTAACTGCTTAACTTGCGTTTATCTGTATCTGTTCTCTCTCTCCTTTCATACCTACTAGCAATACTGTGGTCATATTTGAGAGGTGTCAATAGTCAGGGATTGAGCCGCCACCCCTAGGACAGGGGACATTTAGTTAGGGATCTGGGAAAGGGGACCACTCGGCAGCTCCTCTATAATGGGATGTGCCCACTAGCCAAAGCAGCAGCCGATCCGTACCTACCCACCTGCCAAACACACAGCATGGTTGGTCTCCTCGCAAAACCTTACTGAGCACCCAAGCGTTTTACCCTATTCCTTCATCCGACATTTTAGCTTTGAAGTCATGTTTCTATGTCAATGCAATAACAGGAAAGAAATTTTGGGAAATACCCATCCTGTTTCCTGGTTTCAGGTAAATTCTAAAAAGGAAGTTTACATACAACCAGTAAGGTCATCATCACAGGATCCAGGACAATCCTCCAGTTAGAGCCATACATCCAATGGATGCCAAAATAACAAACATATATATCTTCCTCATTACGAAAGAGGATGGACTATAAATGCTTTCTATAAGTGGTACTGACACCATGTATCTATGGTAGAAATCCATTGACAGGTAGCTATATGTCAAGATGACACTGTCAAAACAGGACTGCATGCGCCGATCTGGAAGGTTTGAGAGTTAAACTTTACTAACCTGCTTATAAACCACAGGAGAAACAATGCAATGAACACGGTCAGAAAAAACGTCGACATGATTTACTTAGTTTTTCTGACATAAACAGGTGCCCGTGGTTCATTTCCAAGTTCCTTGACCGCCATCTTTGTTTTTGTGGGTCAAAATCGTCACGTGACAAAATTGACCAATCAAAGCGCTTATCTAGTACCGCCTTGTTGTTCTTACCAGTCGCCATTACAGTCGCCATATTATGCGAAAATTTTGTGAATTCGCCGAATATTTCTGATTTTGTAACGTTCTAAGGACACCAGTGGATTTATTCTACTCTTCATAGATGTGGCAGATCATGGAGTTAAAATGACTCACCCAACTCCAACGGGAAACGGCTGTAGTCTTGAAGATTGTCATACCAATCTCTTTGCTCTGGTAAGTTCAATGATCTTTTTGAATTACTGCACCAATTGTTACCGGGGACCTCTTAATCTTGGTATGATAATCGCATGTTCTTGTAGCTTTTACGTTTCGCCCGCTTTCTATCTTGTAACGCTCAGTAGCGGAAGCCTTATAGGTATTCGGAAATGCTATTGAACGTGAAATATCGGATAAATTATTATCGCTGTCACCTGGCTTGTTAAAAGGCCATGCTATTTTTAAATATTGACAATTTATTCAATCATCCGGCGACTTATGAAGTGGGCATGAAATCACAAATGTCTGAGCCTTTCTTTATTGTTTCAGACGGATTTGGTTGGGATAAAATGGCGTAAACTGACTTCGGACATAATTAATCCGGATCCACTCGAGGATCCAGTGTTACTGTCGTTCACAAAATGCATAAAGTCGGATATTCTGTGTGTTTGGCGAAGGGTGCAAACATCGACGACGGAACAGCGTGCACCGAACGAGCAGCTCTCGTTAAAGAAAGAGCTCTGGGTATTTTGGTATGGAGACTCCCCAGCGAACATCGATAATTGTCTGGCACCGGAATTATCAGGTAGGCATTCTTTCCCTTATTGATTTAAGTGCAATTTTGTCAAGTGGGAAGCGGCAGCCATAGTATCAATTGCATAGGTTTTTCCTGCTCTTCGCAATTAATGTGGGGGGCTGGTCAATTGCAATCAAATGAAGTTCTGCTGTAATAAAGAAAATCTCCAACATTTCATGTATCTATAAATACTTGTCAGATGTCTTTTTGTCCAATCATTTATCTTATAGATAACCACGGGTTGGGGATATTTATTTGTTTAGCGTACTTCCAGTGACATTTGTCTTTTTGATAAGAGCCAGATAGTCAGCTGTGACTACCGCCACTTTCCTCCGAATCTGACAGCTTTTGGGAGAAAGTCCCCCTTTCTCTACTTGCACAGTCATATCAATGCCAGTGTATGGCACCTCGTTAATTTCACCACCCAAATTCCTGCTGTCGCTCTATGGACTCTGGCAAACCGAACCTGTGGGAGCCACAAGTTTATTTTAGGACATAATATACCTAAGAGTGTGTAGGACTTGCCAAGTGAAATAGAACAGACGGTGTGTGTTAACTTAAGATACAGCTGCAATGCCAACAACGCATATATTTTTTCCTCAATTATCTTCTAATGATGTTTTTCCCCAAAGTGAGAAACTTTCAGCTCCAATTTCGAAATTCTTCAATGAGCATGGCCACACTTCTATGGATGTCTGGTGAAATGCCTATTGAACTTTAGCGAAGGTCCATGCATGTGGGGTATTGTGCGTCGTGACCTACATAGCTGCAGTGTGTCAAGTTTTCGTAGATCAGGATCATAGATCAGACTGCTATTCAGTCTATATACTTAAATGCTCTGATCCTAGTCTTCGAGTGGTATAAATGAACAACTGGAATAAGGAAATTGTAGTATACACTGTGTACTTTTAAACACACAAGCTTGTTGGCTGTGCACATTTAAGCCCCATCTTGCAAATGCCTAGCCCCGAGGGATTGTCACTACTGTCTTCACTTGTATGCATTGTGAATGTTAAGTAGCATTAATGACTAACCATGAACTGTATCACTTGTCATTTTCCCCAAGCAATTATTTTTATGTTGAATATTGCAATAGGGGAGCCATTTGACTCACATATATGTATTAATTTTTCAATACCTGTATATTTTTGAAGGGTTCTTAAATACCCTGACCTAGAATTGAAGATCAATTCTGCTAACAATATATTCATATTGAGGATGACTTTCAGGGCCACCTGTCAACCTAATGACCCTTCTGACCTTTTTAACAGTGAAGTAGCCTGATGAGCAGATGAGGCAAACTTGGTATAGACTATTATTTTTTTGAAGGAAGGACTTTATTTTAATAGATGTTCCAATGGTGTTTTTGCAATTATTGATCACCAATTGTTCACTTAATTGCTATTGGCTTGAGTTTAGCTGTCTTAAAAGTTTTCTGTATTACAGTTTAAATTAGTATTTGGTTGATAAGGGTGTATTGCATCTTAAAAAGTAGACATTTTTACTTTTACTGAAATGATATTTAAGTTTTTTTAAATATCTTAATATGTTATCAAGCCAAATCATATTTAACATTGGAGGCAATAGACAGCTAGTTTGGGCAGCCAGCCAACCATCATTAGAAGGGTTAATTTTGCTAACAACAGAAAACCACCCTAAATGCTTTCAGAGTAGCAAAATGTTATTTCACTGTATTTAAGGGGTTTTGTTATGTAATTTTTTTCATGCTTAAGAAGCTAGATATAGTGAAGAGTTGAGCTGTACAAGGATAAGGTTGTTTCCTGGTTGCTGAAGAGAAATGAGTAAATTTGCAAACCATTTGTTATCAAATTGGTATTTTGAAAGATTCTTTTAGAAACACAATATCTTAATTGCAAGCTGATAAGAAATACACTCTTTACCCTTGTTTATAATCCATTAATAGTTGTAAATGTCCATATAAACTAGGTTGGCCACATTATTTTTTTACAACAGAAATTTTATTATTTTTGGAGTGACAAGAGATGCTCCTCTTGTGTTTTGAAGCGTTTAAATCAGAATTATATCTTCACATGGCCCCCTAAATCTTTGAGACTTATTGAAGTCCAATAGGATTCTGTGTGCAAACTGGGAGTGACTTTCACAGTTAAACCAGTCTATTTTGGTTACAACTGCCTAATTGAATCCTTATTTAAGTTGAATCTGTTTGCATGGTCTATCATAAACAAATTTATATATGGTTGCTATTGGTTAGAATGCAATTTGTCATCTCTATCAATTGAACACACACACATGCATTCATGTGATTTAGAGGCTCGAAATTAGGGGGTGCCAAGAGCCCCGGGCTCTTGATTTCTCCTGCGGCTCCCCCAAATTTCTGCAAGATGTACTGCTTTCTATACACAATACCTTCAGGTAGCATTTGAAGATGCAAATAGGCTCCCTGGAAAAAAACTTAATTTCGAGCCCTGGTTTCACTTGAAGTGTAAAACATGTGTTCGAATACAATGAAGTGTCCAATCAAAAATTGAACATTTCTTACCCTTCCTTTACCATTATATATAGGTGAAACTTGAGCTAAGTTGAGTGTAATTGCCACTGCTTCCGGAAAGCAGTGCTCAGTTTTTCTACCAATTAGCGCTACATGGTCTCTCCTGCCCAGGTGTGGGTAGGTCTTGTAATGTGCTGGTAGGGGAATGTAGGGCAGCACGGTTGCTGTTTTCAGGGGCTATCTACTCTGTCATGCTTTGATTGACAATAGCGCATGAATGGGTTGAAGGCTGGTTGAGCGTGCACATCACAATATCCGTCATGCCTCCCCGATCACACAGCAGCAGACACTACCTGCCTGGTTGTGTGTGTGTGTACAGGGGTGTAGACTGCTCTGCTCTTCTCTCGAGATCATGCTCCAGTTTCACTCTGAAGTCAGCATCGATTGATCAACTTGGTGTGAGGACTAAAAAGTTGTACTTTTCCTGTAACCCTTCTACACAACAAGTCCAAAAAAATCCATGCCCTTAAGTTTGTTTTTGGCCCTTCCAGCTTCTATTCAGCACAAAACATGCTTTTTTTGAGGGAAAAAATGAAAACTTTTTTACCTACCTACTCTATTACTTTAGGAATGGTTACAGGAAGCAAACACTTTTTTAGGCCTGATCACATAAAAAACACAAGTCTGGATATTGGAAGTATCAAAAATGTGAGAACTTTAATAGTAACTTTTAAGCAATTTATAATTCATTAAATTAGTGTCAATATTTAGCATTTTCTCTATGTCATCTAGGGCAGCTTCATTTCCTTATCTTCACTTGTCATGAATCACTTACCTCAAGAATTTGATATTTGGGTCATATATACATTTTTAGTGGGACCCAGTGGTGCTCAAAAATCATGTTATTTATTGCATGTTAGAACTTACATTATGAATAAGAGAGGTCAGCTATGTGAGGAATGTTTTATCCCATGCTCTCACCACATTCCCTTATCAATGGAAGGGAAGCTATTTATGACATGCACTGTGCACTATACTTAGTATTGATATCTCCAGCATTGGAGTGCTGTTGTGGTTTACTGTGTGGGGGTGCTATATGAGCTTGGAGAGTGCACAGTGTCTGACACTTAGATTTCAGGTTAGGGGCCCGAAAAGCTCTCTTGATAAAGAAAACAGGATTTCTGGTCATTATACATGCAGTCACTCTGGGTCTTAGCTAGGATTTCAAAAATGCCTGTCCAAAACGGCAATACCAAAATTTTCTGCCCATTCAGATTTAGCTACTAATCTACTTTATATCCTTATACCAACTACACCTAATAATAGCCTATTGTAACGAAATGGGAATTTTACACTTCAGCGATGCCCCAGAATATGGTTTGTTTAAAAATATTTGGTTATTACCCCCAAGAAGTCAAAATTGAAAATTCTTTATAGAAAGTTTTTGCCTGTCCAAAAAGGAGGTTTTCAGGAAACTGCCTGTCCAAAAGTCAAAGGACATTTTCTGACTAAGTCCCTGCATCAGGGGCTTAGCCACCTATGCGTCCAACATGTCATTTGGACACGCAGTTTGGACACCCAAAAGTTAGGGTCAGGATTTGCTTATTACATGACAATTCTAGAAGATAGTGCATGTAGTGTCACTCCTACAATTTACACAAAGCAGTTTTAAATGGCCTAAAAAAGCAAATTCTGTAGATAAATATGGTTTATTTCATTAGTAGTGTGAACTTTGTACCACACTTTGGACACCCAAAAGTCTATGAAACCTTCATTTGGACACCATGTTTCCAAATATTGGCTAAGACCCTGCCCTGCATTGGAGTGCTGTTGTGGTTTATTGTGTGGTGGTGCTATATGAGCTTGGCGAGTGCAGTCACTGTCCTCATCAGACGAGTTGCTCCATACTGCATTACACCCACATCAGTCGAGTTGCTCCGAGTTGCTCCTTACTGTATTACACCATCATTAGGCTAATGTGCTATTGGATATTACTGGACATGGGGCTCTTGCTTGGTGACATCATACATTAGGGTTTATTTTGGACAACTAAGTGATTAGAAATCTCATATCAGTATGACCATGTACTTATGTCCACTAACCAAGCGTTTTGGTCAGGAATATTTTAACTATTTGTGTTGGGTATCGTCCATATTTTTTTTCATTGATTATAGTCAATTATAATCTACATGTTTAAATGTGACATTAATGGGTTTTCCATTTATAGCTAAACATGGTGAAGTATCATCTTCGTTTTTTGAGCAATAGTCATTTTGCATCAATAAGTTTTATTGGTTATGTCATTGATTGTGGCAAAACGATCATTAATTCGATTATACAATTAATCTAAACAGCACTTCTAAATATGCCAGTACATCTTAGCTCTGCTCAGGGACTTAGCCATGGCCTGTCCAGCCTGTCTTATAAACAGGCAGTTTCCTGAAAACCAATAAAACTCGATGAAGAATTTCAATTACAACGTTTTAGGGGCAGTAGCCGTAACACATCATTTTCTAACACATGACTGAGTTATAGATTGACCTTTTGAGACAATGGGCTTTTGCAATTAGTTGGCAGGGATCGAATTTAGGAGGTGCCGGGAGCCCAGGGCTCCCTTGAAGTCCCTTGCGGCTCCTTCAAATTTTTGCAGGGAGCCCAAAGATGTACTGGTATCTATAGACACCTCCTTCCTTCGAAGATGCAATTGGGCTCTTTGAAAAAAACTTATTTTCAAGCCCTGATTGGTATACGGGTTCAAAGTAATTGAGTAGCTCAATCTGGATGAGCAGACATTATTTGATTGCTGTTTGAGACAGACACTTTTGAAATGCTGGCTATAAGGACCCTGGAGCCTCAGCCTGTGTATGGGTTATCACAAGGCATCACGCTGAGGGACCCAGCTGGATATTCTATCCTGCACTCCAGACTGCAGCTTTATGTGAGCAGCTCATATATTAATGATCAGAACAACGGATAATAAAACAAGGCCTCAAACAGCATACTTGTGGTTTATTTCTATGAAGGCTTTGTAAATTTAAACTCTTCAGGTATTTGTGTGTCAATTGGCCTACTGATTGGCAGCCATGAGTCAAAAGTTTAATGGGTGTGTGCTCTGTCCACTAATTGCTATAATGTTTAATTGAATACTTAGTGATCATGCCTGATTTTTTATGGCAGAACAACAGTACTTGCTGTTACTAGTTAAGTTCTAAAAGTAATAGTCAAAAGCAACTGACATGTGAAAAAAGTAAGTTCTTGAAGGATTGCCCCCACATTGTCATAGCCAGGGCTTTGAAAGTGGGTGCCAAAATTGAAATATCTTGAAGAACTGTAAACAATACCTTTAAGGACACTACTTGTTCTCAGGAAAAAGGACACAAGACCAAGATATTTTGATTGGTTTTCTAACTTATATCAGTTCTATATAGATTTCATGCAAAATATATTCAAATACTCATGAATTGATTTTCACTTGTCAGACCTACTAGAGCTTATATTGGTTAAATTAATTTAACAATTTAAAATTTTAGTAACTTCTAATCCTTAAGGGAAACATTTATCGCTGATATGTTGTGATAATAGTACTTAAGCTAATAGTAGTCTTATCATAGGGAAAATAACTTCAATTTGTATCCTAACTAGGTTGTGCTATTTACTATACATTCACACCAGGTAGAAGTTACACACTGGCCAACACTATACCTACAGGTCTAGTGGTGCCAGGTGGCTAATCCCTAAATAAACGTCAAGCAGGCATATCTCCTACCAGCTAAAGAGCAGTACATACAACACTGACTAATTGCATCTTCACACTACAGTGTGATTAGACATTGACACAATACAGGTAGCACGCTATTCAAGAATTTGTAATTGGGCAGTGCTTTCATCTTATGTATGCTTTTGTTTACTCTGCTCTGACTCACCCATTGAGTCAGCAGAGATATATACAGGTATTTCTCAATGTAATCCAGACTTGGTCAGGGGGCTGCTAGGAGCAACATGTAGGCTCAGACCTACAACTCCTGCCCTCACCATGCTCTATACTATCTGACTAAAATAAATGTACAGTGTATATATACTATGTGTCTTATGTACTACTTTAACCCTCTACCATCATAAACCTGTATAGGTTGCCTGTGATCCCCTAATAGCTAGTCCCAACCCTGGTGACAGTTTGGTGGAGAATCTTAGGGTCAGGCATATATAGATGGTTAGAGAGGTTAGGTACTAAACACTGTACATTCAGCCATTATGGAAGAAATGACTCCATTGCTATGCCCTCCATTCCAAGGGTTGGACGGTGAAAATGCAGTACAATGGCTGGACCAGTTTGAAGCACAGTCAAGTATATTCAAACTAGAGGAGGAGAGAAAAGTTGCCTTTTTCCACCTACTTCTGCAGGATAGGGCAGGAACATGGATTTCAACACAAAAGGAATGCAGGAACTTTGCTGACTTGAAAAATGCATTTCTGCAGAGATATAGACACTCCCCAGTGGATTTATACAGCAGGACAGTGAACTTTTTCAACACCAAGATGCAGGATGGTGACACGGAGTTAGCCTTTATTGACAAAATGCATGCTGAGGCTATAAGGCTAGAAATACCTGATGCCATTGCCATTAGACCCATGATTCTAGGTCTAAGGGATACCATGAGGACTTTTATTCTAAACAAGAACCCAGGCAGCCTACAGGAGTTAAAAGAAGAGGTCAAGTTGCTAGAAGGAGCATTTCAACATACACAGAAAACTTCAAGCCAGGAAAATGACAATGCAAGTGGAAACAATGAAGACATAAACAATGAACTTCGCAGTGATGACAATAGGAACAATTCGGACAGTAATAGAAAAGACAGGAATGCAAGGACTTGGTGTGATTCTGCCAACAGAAATGGCCATGAATACAAACATTCCTATAATGCACAGAGAGACATTAATTCAAGTGATCAACAGCAGAAATGTAAGTACAACTATTCAAATTCTAAAAATGATGCAGCTTGTCCAAAATCTAAAAATGTTTACAATAACAGAAATTCCAATTCACTAGGGAAGACTGATCATAAGCTGATACCAAGTCTAAATTCTATTTCTAAAGCAAGGTCATATGGGCAATCAGCAAAAAGACAAGATTATTTTGCTTCCAATTCATCTAAAATTCCCAAAAAGCCAAATTTTACTAAAAGTAGGCATAAAACTGTACCAAATTTTGGAAATCAAGAACAATTTAGAAATTCAACACAAGATAAGGCAAAAATTATCAAATTAGATAAACAAAGTACTCTCAAATCTAGTTCAGGCAATTCAACTACAAAACCAGATCCAAATGGTGATAAACTTGATACTTTGAAAACTAGTACATCAGTTCATTTCCAAAGGGGTAGAGTTCAAAATGGAAGGTATATTCCAGAAACGGAGATGGCTGGCACTTTAAGACAGACTACTATGCAAAGTTTAGTAAATAAATCAGACTCAAATTTCAAAATTACTGGTAACAAACAAAAAGGAGTTACTCAAAGCCACAATAAAATATCACAGAACAATTTGCCACATAGTCAATTCCAGGCGTCTATATGCTCTAAAGAAATATGCAGCATTCAATCAGTTTCTGAATCAGAAATTAATGACAAAATTACTGATATTTCATTTTCTACCACATTGGATGGGAACAAAATACATGCAAAAATAGGTGGAATTAAAACAAAAGCACTGGTTGATACAGGTGCTGGTCTTTCATGCGTTTCAAAGTATTTTCTTCTAAGATCAGGGAACCTTGATATGATTTCAAATACAGCAGATATAAAAATAGTGGCAGGAGTGTGTGGTGAAATACATAGAGTTATAGGTACTGTGATGCTTAAGGTGAATATTAACAAATTTCAAACTGAACACAAATTCTATGTTTTTGACAGATTACACATTGAATCTATTCTAGGCATGGATTTCCTAAAACATACTTCTGCTCAAATTGATATGCAACAAAATGTAATTTCATTTTCGGAAGGAAAAACTACGGTACAATTCATCCAACCAATTCCACACATAGGTCTAGTCAAATTGAAATCTGATGTAACCATTCCTGCATGGAGAGAAGTTACAGTTCCAGTATTTACTACAGATATGAGAGATTCTAATGAAGTACTGCTAGAGCCCACTAAGAGTTTAGCAAACAAATTTCGCCTTGCTGGTGCTAAATGCATAGTAAATGTAAAGGAGGGCATGACTGCCTACAGAATAATGAATCCTTCAGATATAGATGTAATACTAAATGCAAAGCAAGTAGTGGCAACAGTTACTGAAATTGATAGAAATTCTATTCATGAAGTGGCTGATAGAACAACTACTGATGATACAAGCATACCTACAATCAATCAGATTGATTCAAATGAGTACAAGGATTATGTTCAGATTGCAAAAGAGTTAGGAATTGAACTCGATAATTCTGACCTCACAAAAGACCAAAAATTGCAACTTATGGAATTCATAGGTAGAAATCGTGACATTTTTGCTAAAGATTTATCAGAATTAGGTACAACTAATATCCTAGAGCATAAAATAGAAACTGGTGATGCAAGGCCAACAAGTCAGAATTACTATCGTCATGCACCTCCAATCAAAAAAGAAATTGAAAGGCAAACAGAGGAAATGCTAAAACATGGCATAATTGAGCCGTCTACCTCACCCTGGACAAGTCCAGTAGTGATGGTCAAGAAAAGATCAGGAGAATACCGTTTCGCAATAGATTACAGACGTTTGAATCGAGTCACTAAGCCTATGAGTTTTCCTATGCCTAGGTTAGATGATATCTTTGACACGGTTGGGAGTTCGAGTGCCAAAATTTTCACTACACTTGATCTGGCATCAGGTTTTTGGCAGATACCTCTAGATCCAGAGACAAAGCACAAAACTTCTTTTATTACACATCAGGGAATTTTTCAATTTAGGAAATTACCTTTTGGCCTCATGAATTCACCTATGACTTTCCAATTAGCGATGACACAAGCATTACGAGGGATGAACTGGAAGTTTGCATTAATTTATGTGGATGACATCCTTATATTCAGTCAAAATTTCGAGGAACATTTAATCCACCTCGATCAAATTTTCCAGAGGCTAAGAGAAGCAAATTTAAAATTAAAACCTAGTAAGTGTAAATTTGCAACCAAAAAGGTTATATATTTAGGACACGTATTATCAAAAGATGGAGTTCAGGTGGATAATTCCAAGATTGAGGCAGTGGCAGATTTCCCAACTCCAAAGTGCCAAAAAGATGTGAGAAGTTTTCTAGGATTATGCAACTACTACCGGAAGTTTGTCCAAGGCTTTGCTAATATTGCGTCTCCTTTAAATACTCTTCTAAAGAAAAATGCCAAATTCATATGGTCAAGTGAATGCCAAATTGCTTTTGAGACTTTAAAGCAGAAATTGACAAGAGCTCCAATTCTGGCATATCCAGACATGAATAAACCTTTTATTCTGGCCTGCGATGCATCAGGCACAGCTATTGGTTATGTACTAGGGCAGCTTGATGATAAGGGAAATGAAAGGGTTGTTGCTTATGGAGGACGGTCACTCAGAGATGCCGAAAGAAAATGGTGTATAGCAGAAAGGGAGTGCTTAGCATTAGTTACTGCAGTAAAAGAATTCCATGCATACCTAGCCTGTGCACATTTTACAATATATACTGATCATTTCTCTCTCAAATACTTGGACAAGATCAAAAATACAAATGGAAGATTAGGACGCTGGGCAATTGAGCTTCAGCCATACATGAAAAATATATGCTATAAAGAGGGGAGGAAGAATGGCAATGCAGATGCACTCTCTCGAAGAGAATATGATGCTAGTTCAAACAACGTTGAGGAAGAAATATTCCCAAAATGCCAAGTTTGTTCAATGGAATATGCAACCATTACTGATACAATTCCACTAGAGTATGAAATTCCTTCATTCCCTGTGAATACAGAACTTATTGGAAGTATTGCGAGACCAGAGATGAATGATGAAGAGTACTATGAGGTGGAGCCCCTTATGCATGTTAATGCTGTGACAGGAAAGGACCCTGATGACATACGAATGTTACAGAGAAATTGCCCAGATTTCAAACCAATGTTCAATTATCTTGAAGAGGGTGTAGTTCCTGATGACAAGAGAAGAGCAGCCAGGTTAGTAGCCGAGGCTCAGGATTACATACTGTGCGATGAGGTGCTTTATCATTTATATCAGCCTCGTTCTAAGGGTCTGCCTAAATCAAAGAGGGTGATTAAACAATTAGCAGTACCCAGGGTACTTAGAGATGATACCTTAAGATCCTATCATGACAGTTTACTTGGCGGAGGCCACCAAGGATTTGAACGTACTTACTGCATAATCCGCATGAAATATTTCTGGCCAAGAATGTATTCGGACATAGAAACATATGTTAGGTCTTGTGAGGCATGTCAAAGTTCTAAAAGAGATGTTCACGGGAAAAAGGCTCCTTTAAAACCTATGCCAGTGGAAGACGTATTCTCCAGACTTCATATGGATATTCTAGGTCCACTTACTACTTCAAAAGAAGGATACAAATATACTTTGCTCATAGTAGACAGTTTCTCAAAATGGCCTGAAGCATTTCCGCTCAAAACACAAGAAGCTACCGAGATAGCAAATGTACTTTACAAAGAAATATTCACTAGATACGGGGCACCTAGAACAATTATTTCAGACCGAGGTAAGAATTTCATGTCCAAATTGATTTCTGCCCTCTGCGAAATTTTTCAAGTAACTAGACACCATACAAGTTCATATCATCCACAAACAAATTCTGCATGTGAGCGTATGAATAGTGTCATTGCCCAATCACTCCGTGCATATTGCAATAAGAATCAGTTAGACTGGCCAGAAAAGTTACCTGGTATTATGATGGCCTATAGAATGGGAATTTCCACTCAATCCACTCAATATTCTCCTTATTTCCTAGTGTTTGGCCGCGAAATGTCAGTTCCTTTTGATACTGCAGTTACTCCTAAGGATAATTTTAGTAGAAGTGCAAAGAACCATCTCAAAAATATACTCCAAAATTTAGAGGAAGCAAGAAAAGTAGCATCAGAAAATGTCCTTAAGGCTCAAGAGAAATACAAGGCCCAATATGACAAAACATCAAAATATACCAATTTCGAACCAGGAGACCAAGTGTGGTTATTTTGCATAAAAACACCAAAAGGGGCATCTAGAAAACTGTGGAAGAAATGGACTGGACCATATTACATCACTCAAAAAGGCCCAAATCACACCTTCAAATTAAGAAAATCTGCAGACAATTCAGAAATAAAATCTTTAGTTCATGCCAATCGATTGAAGAGATATTATAATCCTAGTGAAAGACCAACCAATCCGCCACCAGGTATGGAACGTAGAGAAAGGGAACTAAACCCAGAGGAAATAACTGATGAACTGATTACAATTGAAAATGATAACTACATGCAAAATGGTGATTTAGAACCAGATTCTATTCAAATTAGTCAACATGACCAACTAAATCCAGCAAGTTTTACCCCAAATTCAGATTCACAAAACCGAGTTCGAAAAATATCAAAAATCATTACTTGCAAAATGTATAAGGGTAGGCAATGTTATAAGGTGAAATGGGAAGGTGAGAGATTAAGTACATGGGAATATGCCGATTCAATCCCTGGTGAAATTATTCAACAATTTCACATTCAGAAAACTAATTCTGGGAAGATGAGAAAACGCCCGAATACAGGGTATAATTACTTCAAACAGTTTAATTAAGTAAAGCAGTTCAATATACTTCAGAAAGCAGAGTAACGTAAATGTTGATATCTAATTTTTGCTTATGAATAAATATGTCTGAATGCCTAAATATTGCTTTTTTGTTAAAACTAGGTAATTAGTACAGAAACCAAGGTGATTCCTCAAGTCAAAATTCAAAGTTTCTGTTCATTACTGACTTAACTCATTATATTGTTACATTTTCGATACTTTTCACTTGAAACAAACAATTTAATAATCAGGCTGCATTGTTTTGTATTTGAATAGTTGTACTCCTCAACATTTGAGTTGTCTTCCATTTTTGTGCCATGTATAGTGTATATTTTATCATTTCACATATGAAATTATGTGTATAATTTGTGTTTATTGTAGTTTTACTTTTCATACTCATTGTATAGTATGGACTATATAGGTGCCACAAATTCCTTTATGTGTTAGTGCTGAAAAGGCAATCCGACCTATTATACTCAGAAGAAAAGACACCAAATGGGAAGTAAAATAGTAATAATTCTTTATTCAATGCAATGGAAATGCACAGAGTAAGGTATTGGATATTCCCTATACTTCTTATTCATTGTGTGGAGCCATGGTTAAATACCTCTAAAACTGATGAAATACATATACTATTCAATTTCTCAAAGTTTTGTGAGGTTTAAGAATAAATTTCTCATTCAGAGAATTAATTACACTGGTATTATACCAATTAAGAAACGATTCACAGGCTATTCCGATCAGCATTACTGATAGTACTTTGATGCTGGTTTAATTTTTTTAGCCACGTTGTAGATATTTGTATATATTGACTATTCCTTTCAGAAATTATATATGTGACATATTCTTTGGTACTTTTAATTTGATATAGTCCTAAATATTTTGAATACTTTGAGTACTGTTACTATTTCCATTATAATTGGTTGTTTCATAGTTATGTTTTGGGTTGTTAGAAATTGAGTAATAGACATGTTCTTATATATACTTATGGATGGAAATACTATACTGTTACATTCAAATTCCACCATTATATTATGAGCTATATTCTTATTCAAATGGATAATCCTAAAATTATATTTCTTACTTATGAGGGATATGAAATGCTATTTCTAACTCTGGGCAATTCTAGTTCATAATTTCAGGTTCCAATCCAGTCATTATGAGATAAGTAAAAAGTAAATGCTCTGTTGGTAGGTTTACTTCATTCTACTTATGAGGTTGGTACAATACAAAGTAAGGAATTAATACTGCTGTTAATGCTACACAATTACCATTCACTACATTCATAGTGGGATATGTTCATTTTGAATCCTGTATTTGATGAGGTACTTAATGTAGTTTTTTAAAAAGTATTGATGGATTGGCAATGGCCTGTCAAACAAACACCAATTCTCAACAAAAATATGAGACTGAGTTTTTTATTTGGTTCCATTTAATTATACTAAATTCTTTTGTAATTTCGGGTCGAAATTTTTGAGGCAATGAGGTAGTTATCATAGGGAAAATAACTTCAATTTGTATCCTAACTAGGTTGTGCTATTTACTATACATTCACACCAGGTAGAAGTTACACACTGGCCAACACTATACCTACAGGTCTAGTGGTGCCAGGTGGCTAATCCCTAAATAAACGTCAAGCAGGCATATCTCCTACCAGCTAAAGAGCAGTACATACAACACTGACTAATTGCATCTTCACACTACAGTGTGATTAGACATTGACACAATACAGGTAGCACGCTATTCAAGAATTTGTAATTGGGCAGTGCTTTCATCTTATGTATGCTTTTGTTTACTCTGCTCTGACTCACCCATTGAGTCAGCAGAGATATATACAGGTATTTCTCAATGTAATCCAGACTTGGTCAGGGGGCTGCTAGGAGCAACATGTAGGCTCAGACCTACAACTCCTGCCCTCACCATGCTCTATACTATCTGACTAAAATAAATGTACAGTGTATATATACTATGTGTCTTATGTACTACTTTAACCCTCTACCATCATAAACCTGTATAGGTTGCCTGTGATCCCCTAATAGCTAGTCCCAACCCTAGTACTTAAGCTAATAGTAGTCTTATAAGCTAATAGTACTTAAGCCTAGCTTTGCCGTGAATCTGAAACATTCCATTGCAAGTGATATTTGACCTAGTTGTATGCTTTCCTCAGTGCTGGGTATAAAAACAACCTGACAGCATGTGAAGGAGGTATGCATGTTTTGCGTTATGAATCTTTCATAACACTCCTACTTTGCAAATTTTTAAGGGGGAGGGGGGGGGGGGGTACTATCCTTTATGTAGTGACATGGACTTAGCCAGGACCCATTTTTGCTTAAGTGTGCTATTATATAGAGTAACGTCTGACATCCTCTTTGAGCATTCATAATTCCTCAATCTTTAGCAGTGCTCAAAAGCTTGTGTTCAACAACTGCACTGAACTTAAAATGAATTATTTCATCTTGATATGTATTAGGGATTCCATGCGATACCAGAAAGGTTTATGTAATAACTGAAGGGAAAATAAGGGGAACTGTTCAGTACTACAAGGAGGGGGTTTGAACGTTGAAGATAATGGTAGCCAGCCAAGTATAGCACAACTGTAGCAGGAAGACTGTCAAGCCAGTCTAGTGTCAGCCCTACCATAGCTTTCAGGCTAACAGAAACAGAAAACAAGTGCTTCCTATTAAGTATCATCAAAACAACACAAAAAACGAATTTACCAAATAATGATGGACTTAATGAAATCCCTACTTATGTTTACAAACCAATTCAATTATCCATACATTCTTTATCCTATGCAATAAAAAAGAATAACAAAAAAATGTTTGTTCACACGTGTGTCAAATGAAAATCCACTATTACTATAACCCATTAATGCTCTCAACAACCAAAAGCAGCCTCACAATTTTGATGATATTTTACAGGCAAAAGCGAAGCCAGGAAAAAATTTGATGGAGAAATGTCAATCAAAACATTACCTACAACTTTCCTTCAAATATTTTATAATATCATTCTTTCTTCCAAAGTTATTGTCAAAAGTATCATGAATCCAGACGACAATTTCTCATGGAACTCTTAAGCATTAATGGGAAGGCAGTCATTCTAGATTGGGATAATTCACTCCATTTAACCTAATAATGCCTATAGGGCAAACAACTGCCTGACTATTTTGGTAATATTTATCTCTCAAACAAAAGCAATTTTTCGAAAATATTTGAAGGAGAAATGTTGATCAAAATCCAACACACAACCCTCCTTCAAATATTTCGTGAATTGGTGAATAATTCCAAAGTTATTTTCAAAAGTATCTAAAGTCCAGTCGACATTTGTCAAGAAGATCTCCAGGCATGAAAGGGTTAACTTTGTCCACTGAATAGGAAAACAGCATGGAGCTCTGCAGATTTCATTTCCACGCCTGTGGTGGTGGTTGTGGATTAACCCTTTCATGCCTGGAGATCTACTTGAGGACTGTCGTCTGGTCCTGTCATACTTTTGAGAATAACTTTGAAATGAAGCATAAATTTGAAAAATATTTGAAGAAGAGTTGTAGATACAGTTCTGATGAACAATTCTCCTTCAAATATTTTCTGAATGTGTCTTTTGTTAGAAAGATATAACCAAAATAGTGTGACATTTTTGACTGATTCAGGCACGAATGGGTTAACCTAAGTGTGCAGTGCATTTGCACTGTGAGGACTTACGACGACTGACTACACAGTTCTGTTCACAGTTGGCTGCCCTCAGTATTGGCTTGACAGTCAGTGGGTATTGTAACATGGTGGCAGTCGGTGGGTCGCTGGATCTACTACGCATGTTTTGTGAATACATGTGATTATCTTGTTAGCTCAACTAGAGCTGGTTTCCTCCGATACATCCCTTCAGACAACATGCTTCTTTTTGACACTCTTGTTATGATGGCGGCATGGACTAGCAGCATGTAGAATTCAATGATGAGGAATTTAATTAAAAGGCATTTGCTGGTTAAGTTATACCTGTCCCAAAATAGATGAGATAGGGTCCTACTCCTAGACTCATAGATTTTGTTTTATCCATACAAAGGACTAAGTTATCTTTTGCACACTTATAGTTAAGGCCAACAAACAGTACCTGTATATATCTTGATATTCTAGATTTATGAGCAATGTTAACACTAACTCTTACAGTAATCTTTGTTTTTGTTTGCTCAAAAAATAGATGTTAACTGCTTAATTTTATATTTTGTTTTTGTGTATATAATGCATTATTTAAAAGCCCCTGTCATCGTGGAGAGGTGGTCTGTGCAATTATTTGATACCTTGTGGCAGCTCAAAGAAAACAAATTTCTATCATTGTGGAATCAGCCCAAAATTGCTAGATAATTGCAGGTTTTCTCTACTCAGTAATTCATGCATTGATATGCGCGAGGCCGCCGTGAGAAATATACAGGAGCACCTGCCTCCCATCCAATAAACCTAACCCCAACCGTAATAGATTGCCCGAGTTCAGATCAATATCATTGTTATCACTGCACAGGAAAAACAACCAGCATGAAAATATGGACCGCTGGAAAATTTATACCGCCTGTCAGTGGCGCTACAGCGACGCAAGCTACGCAGAGGGGCCGGGAGAGAGATAATTATGAATATTAGATAACCGCATCACTACTTAAGCACGTTGTGCTTTCCGCGCGATTCTCGTGCTTTGATTATCCGTTAAATAGCGAGCATGGAATTTGATCAATAAGCTCGCAGCCACCGCACACACATGTTCTTTTGTCGGGTCAGTCGTGGATGAAAACACTTCTCGCGGTTGGCTCGCGAGGATCTGATGCGGTGAGAAGGGAGTTTTTTGTGAGGCGTCCATTGTGAGCTGTGTTTGGTGGCGGTGTTTGCTCTAATTACCCACCTGCAATAGCGGCTCTAAATTGGCACTTACAGTGGATTGATAGTGTGTAATTGATTGCCACTATATACTAATGTTTTTGAACTTAAAACAACATAGGATTTGCTAAGATGTTTGTTTTTGAGGTCTATCTTGATAGAGGGGGTTAATAAATTATACTGAGACATTTAGAGATTTTTTCTTAATTCAGGATCAGGCTCTAATGATGTCAACCATAAAATCGAAAAAAAAAATCAGAAATAAATTGGAAAAAAATTGCGGTACATTGTATACTGGTATCTATCCAAATTAAGAACTATCTATAAGATCATTATCAAAAAAGTCATCTTTATTCAGGCTGTAAGATCATATAAAAGATAAGATTCCATATCAAATTCTCTATCAAATATGAAAAGAAAAATGAATTTTATTGTTGACAGATTTATTTATTTATTTATTATTATTTATTTTATTGTAATACATTGCTGTGTAGATTATGATAAAATGATTAATCCATTCTCATCAAGGGCCTGCTACTAATTGATTCTTTCAAGTTTTGAGTCTGTGCTCTATGATTTTAAAATCTGGACATCCCTGAGACCCTGCAGTGGAATATCCCTTTAAGTGCCTTATCATTGCCCGCTGGTTAATAGATCTGTGCAGTGGTGAGCAAGTGTCGAGCAGACAAATTGTGTAAGGACTTAATGCATAATTTCAATGAATAAATACATGTTTATGGTTATAATCTCAATATATTGGGTTCCCCCTTAAAAATTTGGACGCCCCAAAGATTTTCTATTGACAATTTTGGGCACCAAGTTTCTAAATCCTGGCTAAGACCCTGTCTTTAAGTGCCTTATCATCGCTCGCTGGTTTATAGATCTGTGGTGAACAAGTGTCGAAGCGAGCAGTCTAGGCGAGGCGGCGGCGGCTGTCGAGGAGACTCTGGCTCCTCTCGCTCACGGGCACATTTATCACTCACTGCTGGGGTCAGTGAAATGTCACTCCAGAGCACTGCTGATCCCGCCTATCTCACACAACACATTGTCAGCAGGGGAGAAACACTAGTCTAGTGCAGGGTCGCATTACTCCTTACTAGTATGTACAGTAGTACTGTACTAGTAAGAGGGTCTTAGCTAAGATTTTAAAACTGTGGCCCAAAATTGCCAATTGTAAAATTTTGGGGCATCCTCATTTTTTGTCACATAACACATTGTCATGGGAGAGATACTCAAGTGCAGGGTCACATTACTCACGAATCGTTATGTGCAGTGAATTTGTATATTGATATAGGGTATTAGGCTATTAGCCCAGATTTTAAAACTGGGTCCTCAAAATTGCCAATTGTTAAATTTTTGGGCGTCCTATTTTTCAGGGAACACCACAATTTACTCAGATTACAACCATGCATAATTTATGTATTTTCTTATTGAAATAAGGCATTATTTCCCAATGTAATTGATGAGCCCAAAAGTGTCCCTTGTTGGGTTTAACCCTTATGTTGCTGGTGTCTAATTTGGCCAGCATTGAAAGGGTTAAAACATCCGGTGACTTGTGCTCAGTAGGAAGTGGTCGTCAGCTGGGAAGTAGAGAAGCGAGAGAGGCAGACGCAAGAGAGCATGCCCGACCGGCTGTGAGACTGCTACCTGCCACTACTTCACTATTACCCGCCTACTATGTACAACTACAACACAGTAGTGGCGGCCAGCCGGCTGGGTATATATTATTGCTGTTAAGTGGGTAACAATCACAGCTTAGGACGAGCTCCCACCAATTAGCCCGTAAAGTAGGTCAGGGTACTGCAGCTTCCTGAATGCATGAGGATTTGAATAGAGGTAGCGTTAGTGAGGACTGGGATGGGGAAATACAATCTCGGTTTCGTTGTCTGTATGAGAATAATATTGATTTGATTTATCAGTAGGGTAAGAAAATACTCTAAACATGAATAGAGTGAAATCTCAGAGATGGGAAGGGAAAAAGCGTTCACATTGGGAGTACTAAGCGTTAATGAGGACTGGGATGGGGAAATACAATCTCTGTTTCGTTGTCTGTATGTGAAAATGATATTGATTTGATATATTAGTAGGGTAAGAAAGTACTTAAATGTTAATACAGTGAAAGCTTAGAGATGCGAACGTCTTGGGACCAGGGCAAAAGCATTCACATTGGGAGTAGCGTTAGTAAGGACTGGGATAGGGAAATACATTATCTGTTACATTATCTGTATGAGAATGATATTGATTTGATATAACAGTAGGGTAAGCAGATATTTTAACATGAAAACAGTGAATGTGAGATGTGAACATCTTAGCACCAGAGCAAAATCGTTCACACTCGGGGTTTGTCACACCTCAGAGGGCTTTTTATTATGTGAAAGATACAAATGGGACCCGGAAATTGCGTTCACATTAGGCCTAAAAAAAAAAGTTGTTTGTTTCCTGTAACCCTACCCTAACAATTTTTTATCCAAAAAAATCCCTACCCTAAAGTTTTTTCTGCCCTCACAACTCCAAATCAACGTAAAACATGCCTAAAACACACGTTTTTTGACCAAAAAAAAAATGCAAAAACCTACCTACCCTATTTTATTCCAGACCGTTACAGGAAATAAACAATATTTTTTTTCTTGGCCTTAAAGGGTGTTCAAATCTCCGGGGTGCTCACAATGAGATGTTTTACTGTACACTCAATTAAATCTTTTGTGGTTTCATTTTTGCCTGTTGGTATGTAATTTTTTTTAATAGCTATACTCATTTTGTATTAGTGCTTATGGGTCGATGGAGTATTGATTAGTAAATATTTATTTATTCTGCATGGGTCAATTTCAGGGAAATGATATTTCCTGGAAATAGAAGACTTTGTTTGCATTTTCACAGCATTGAGCACAGGGTTCGAAATAAGGGGGTGCAAGGAGCCCAGGGCTCCCTTGAATTCTCCTGCGGCTCCCTCAAATTTGTGCAGTGAGCCCAAAGATGTACTGTTTTCTATACAGAACATCTATAGATAGCTTTTGAAGATGCTCTTGGACTCCCTGGAAAAAAGCTCAGCAGCTATATAGATTAGGCCACTCCAATTTATTTACTTGTCTTACATGCTCAGGAGGTAGAAAATGAGCCATTTTGGAATAAAAAAAAAAGTTGAAAAATGTGACTTTTTTATTTTAAATTTTTTTTTAGAGTCAGACGACTAGGACTGGTAGCGATATGTTTCTACCAGCTAACTACTACTTCTCAACTAAATAAAATCAATCAATCTATTAATCCCTGTAACCTGAAGGGTGGGAGGTATACCTCCTCAAGTCTGAGGCTCTACTACAGCAATGATAGCTTCCTGTAGTTGATTGAATCACACTTACAAAGAATATTCTTAAAACTTGCACTTTTTCTTTTTTTTTTTTTGAGTCTGACAGAAAATTTCAAAACCACTTTCGTCCGTAAGACACCAAAGATGACTTTTTTTCTTTTTTTTTGGAGTCTGACAGGATTTTTTTTCCTAAAAAAGCTTGTAAGACAAGTAATTAAATTGGAGTGGCCTTAGAGGTAAAAAAAAAAAGAGGGCAAAACCATCCAGTTAAATGTTTTAGCTTGTTCATTTTCTAAAGACTTATGCGCAATTCATCTCCCTCATGAATTGCATTTCGACTCCTTCAGTCCTTCACTTGCTACATTCCTCGCTGTCGTCATGGCGATAACAATGCTTGAGGAATGCATCCCATTGGCTGAGTGTTATTGGCTGTCCTGTATGAATATTGATTGCCTGTTGACCTCGTGCTGCCTTTCTTTATTGCAGATGCCGATAAGGGCAACTGGGATCAGGGGCTGCCGTATGAATGCAGGACCCTGCTTTTCAAGGCGCTACACAATCTCATTGAGAGGTAAGCACACTTTCTTTCCACATGAATTTCATTTTCAGGAACAGCTTTGGAAATTATCAGTTGTGAATTGATTTTATTTGATTTTATTGTGTCTAGTAAGATGTATATTACATATATCATTTTGGGGTTCCATAATGATAATTCCGAAAAAAAAACATGCTTGTGGTTCAAATTGTATATGATTGATAACGTAGAAGCGATAGTAAATAGGTGAATTATTTTTATCTCCCTGTCATGTTGTTTGGCGATATTAACCCAAAAATGTACGCAGCGGTAAAAAATTGCCTGACATAATTTGACATTTTTTGTGAAATCTCTTAGTTGAGTGCCTCAATACTCCCCTCAAACTCTAACGAGAATTGCCTGACTTCTCGCATACACCTGTGCAAAATTTCAACATTTCCTATATGAAAACTGTTTTTCTTTTCTTTGAAATAAAGAATTCTTTATTTTGGAATAAAGAATGATAAACGAGTCATAAAATATGAAATGTTTTTCTTTATTTTGAAGTATAGAATGAAAAAGATATTCGTAGAATATGACTTGTTTTTCTTTATTTTGAAATAAAGAATGATTTGATATATATAAAATATAAAATGTTTTTCTTGATTTTGGTAAAGAAAAAAGAATTACAAAATATTTATGAAATATAAAACTTTTTTTTTTGTAAATTGGACATTTTGTAGGCCTAAGTTCTTTATGTACTTGCACCAATTCTTGTGTTGTGTCACAATGATCAGCTAAATCCCTCGGCGTTCTATGAAGTTGAGTAGTCATGCGATGCGATAGGGAGATGTGAGCGATCGCGTTCCCAGTCGGCCCAGTGGAGGCATGTTGATCTTGTTTGACCCATTTCGTCGCTTGTCACTGCACGATCCGAGAATTAGATCAGGGGCATGACGGATAGGAAACCCACCGAACCACATGCTATGTAGAGGATAATTTCAGGGCTAAGGCTTCTAATGCAAATTATCGCGGCTGAAATAGCAATATTTAATAGTACTTAACTGGGCCACGGCCATCAGTGGGTCACTGTGTCATTTGACCCAAGAAAAGGGCAACCTGACAGGCTGACACCACTTAAGATGATTTGATTAGGGATTTCTACGTAACTCCTAGCAAGGTAACTTAATATTGTAAAGTATCAAAGGTAATATTAGATGCTCCTGAAAGCCACCATGCACTTATGTTATAGATATTTATGTGATTGTTATCTTTATTAATGACTTACCTTAACTTCTATATAACATCCAAAATTTTATGATTGACTTTTTTTGTATTTCCACTTTAAAAACCTTAGCTTTATCCCTGTTAATAGATATGTATTTTTTCATTTGTTTTGGCAAATAACTGCATGAAACAAATGCAAAACTAGCATTCTCAAATACCATTCTGTTTAATATCAAAAGCTGTGGATAGGAAATTTACAACACCTATGATATGTCTATAGATATACCATTAGTGCTATAAGTGCATTGCTGCCAGCATCTCCTCCATTGAAATATACATCACATGCTCGCTGAGTGCTTTAGATCCCTTCAAGTGCTGCCGCAACAGCCTCAAAGAGAGAAACTGTTCATAAAAACAAACCGTGCCTCTGATTATCATGCAGGCGGGCGTGTAGAGCTGTCAGTGGGCTCTGTAGGAACTGGTGGCACTCTGAGAGGTTCAGTACACAGCTGGCTACATTGTGGATTATATAGGTCTACCTGCTACACCTCTTTAGTCCTAGTCCTGTCCTGCCTGGGAAGACAGCGATCAGCATAGTCTTAGCCAGCAGGGAACTTGGGTATCATTTGGACACCCAATTGACCAAAGCCTCAGAGCCTCAGATACCCAAACCTCAGGACACCCCCCAATATAATTCCCATGACCTTGTACAAGGATATTATGCCTTATTTCAATAAGTGGTCAAAATCTCATATTGTGATTTTCCTCAAAAAATAAGACACTCACAATTTTATAATAATTATCATGGGTACGGGTTTGTAGGAACTGATATCACTCTGAGAGGTTCGGGACACAGCTGGCTGGATTATATAGGTCGACTCTTGTTGCCTGCCACACCACTTCTTAGTATAATTCGGATACAAGATTACACATAGATGCATATTGATGCTTCTTAAATTCCTAATTTTCACTCAAACAGGAAAAAAGTGATTGGAAAATATATGCCAAATTTTTAATATGGCTTGAGAAAAAAACATGGTATTCTCATTATTCTGCCATTTCTTGAAAATGAGATCCTTGTATAAACTTATATGGATTTAAGAAAAACATGATACTATTCTTAGTATTCTAGCATTTCTAGAAAATGAGTTTCATACGCGCTTGATCTGATGTGACAGATTAATATCCAAATTTTATGGATTTAAGAAAAATATGGCACTAATTCTTGCCTTTCTAGAAAATGAATTTCATACATGTGCACCAAAAGCTTATGATTTCTCTGATGCGGCTGGTTCCAAGTCCAAATTTGATATGGATTTAAGAAAGATATGGTGCTTTCTTTTGCCGAAGCAACGATGGATGAGTTGTTGAGCATAGCGCGACTGTCAGGAACTGATCCCCAATATGCATGCTGGCTGGCTGCGCGAGCCTGGAATCTATTAGGGCAATATTCTTAGCCAGCAGGGTTTCTGGGCATCTCAAAATGCCCAAACCCTTAAAAACCGCCCCTTACAACAACCTAAATTTTTTGGGGAGTAATGTCTTAAGATGTCATATTTAACCCTTCCAATGCTGAGGTTACCTCTATCCGAAGCACAAGAGGGTAAAGATTTTGAAAAACATCTAAACCCTGTCATGTTGGTATTCATTGGTAAGCTCTTACTGAGTACTCTCAGATAAGAACCATGTGCCAGGGTTTCAGTTATTTTCAAAAAGTTTTTTTGCATCATTTTGTATTGGTCAAACTAGCCACCAGCAGCATAAGGGTTAAACATATAATTGAAGTTTTTTCTCTCCAATATAAATCCCATGCCATTGTATAAGGATATTATTATGCCTTATTCTAATATGTAAATACATGTTTGTGGTTGTAATCTGATTACATTGTGGTCTCCCTTGAAAAATAGTACGCCCCAAAATTTTACAATTGGCAATTTAGGGCGCCCAGTTTCTAAATCCTGGCTGAAGTCGCCAATATGCTGGCTGGCTGCGCGCAGGCGTTCTGGAATCTATTAAGCCTGTTTGGTAAGACGATCACCCACATTGACAACCCTAAGATGATGACCTATCAATCTCAACGATTGCCACTCACTGCTGGAGCCCAGCCAGTTTCAAGCCCTCACTAGGCACCGCGGCTGCATGTATATAAGTGGGCCTCCTATCGCATAGGTCTAATTTGATTTGTGCACATGCCATAAAGAGGAATTTTAACACCAAAAATGAACAATTTACAGGAAACTTGGGATTTTAATCCATTCTGCCTTCACAGAAATTTGGGTATGTGTGTGTAGTAACCAAGTGCCCAAAATTGACAATTGTAAATATTTTGGGCAGCCTATTTTTCAAGGGAACTCACAACAAACAGATTACAACCATAAACATGTATTTAATTCATGATATAAAGCATACTCACCATATACAATGTCACAGGAATTATATTTAGGTGAGAAAAGTTCAATTATATACTTGAAATTGACATTTTAAGATATTCTGGATACTTTTTTGGGTGTGTCCTAAAAGGTGATTTTTGAGGGTTTGGGTGTCCAAATGGCACTCAGACGCCCTGCCTGCTTAGAGTATGTTAGGATGGACTGGTCTGTCAGTCTATGGTGCTGAGTACTCTCCCCCAGGCATGTTCCCTCTCAGTACACTTCCCTGCCTAACATATTACCTCAACTACTCCTCAAGGATTCACGTCTTAGATTCACTGCTCCACTACCACATTAGGGACTAGGGAAGATGTCTCCATTTAAACATCATTCATCAACCCTTTCGCTGCTGGTGGCTGATTTGGTCAAAATGACTTGATGACAAAAAGCTGAGAAATGATTGAAACCCTGGCTAATGGGTACTCATCTGATAGTGCTCAGCAAGAGCTTTCCAATGAATACCAACATGACAGGGTTAAGATGATTTTCATAATTTTCTGCTTTTTTGCGCATTGGACATGATTTTACCCTTAAATCAACATTTATGGAATAATACCCAGGGTGCCAGCAAGGATTAAGAAACTGGATGCCCAAAATTATTCATATTAGGCACACTGGCCTTCGAAATAATGATGCTTTTCCTAGTACAGGGATCAGTATAATATAATAGCTTATAATAGCAGTTATCTTAGGGAACTTGTATCCTTTCCAGGAAGTGGTATGCTACTACTGTAAGGCAAGCTGATTCAAGCAGTGATCTGGGAGAGTTCACATTGAGGTTGACATGGCAAAAAGCCAAGTACTGTCTTTGTAAGCTTAAGATTTTTGGCCTAGTACATGGATAAGCTGGGAATAATATAGTGTTGTAGCAATGAGATCTCGAAGAGTATTGGCGTCTATTTGAGTGTATTGTAGCGCATCTGTCCTCTCTGATGAACTGTGCTGGCTTAGCCATGTGGTAGCAAGGTCTATCCTCTTGTGATAGCAGTGATCTTAGAGTCCAGGCATCTGGGTTTGAGTCATAGCTTATAGTTGCATGCCATACACGATTATTCTCTGTATGATAAGGAACTGTTACCTTAAACAGTGTCTTAGCCATGATTTAGAAACTGGGTGCCTAAAATTGGCAGTTGTAAAATGTTTGGGTGTCCAAATCTTTAAGGTGGATCACAATATACTCATATTTCAACCATTAACATGTATAAATTCATCAAAATAAGGCATGGTATCATTAATTAATGTCATGGGAATTATAAGGAAATGAAAAAATTCAATTATAAGCTTGAGATTGAGATTTTTAGAAATTCCACACAAAAATATTTTGGGTGTTTTGAGGGGTTCTTTTCGAGGGTTTGGGTGTCCAAAAAGGCACCCAGACGCCCTGCTGGCTAAGACCATGACCTTAAACCTATTCATGCATGGACAATTGGAGATCTCCTTCACAAGTGATAGATTGATATAGAAAGATAACCTTTATTTCAGGTTGGTAATAATTTTAAATAGTTGTTTGGATCTATGATACTTATGAAATTACTAAGTTATAAATTGATAAGTCATTTGCGATATTTGAAAGAGATTAGTGGATTTGGTCATTTGCAATATATTTGAAAGAGATTAGTGGGTTTTGTTCTTATCAACATTCCTCCAAATGATTCATAGAAAACTTGCATATCATACAGATATTAACCAAGATAGGATGTGTGTGTGGGGTGCTTCAGACATGAAAGGGTTAAGTGTTGGTGCCTTAGGCTATTGCATGGATTAGCTAGGGCAGTTGCATTGTGATAATGAGGGTCTTTGAATATTGGTGTTTGAGTGCTTGAGTCATAGGGATTTGTTTCCTACCATAACATCCACTATGTCATGATGGACAGTTTTGGACACCTACTTCCAGAACTCCCCCTCCCCCTTAGGCGCTGGTGACACAAACTTATATTTGATGCTTGCTTCTTAGATCATTTTCCTGCTTTCCTCAACCCTTGTGAGTCCACATACACTACTAGTAAAATCCACATGTGTCTGATGCCAAATTGTAATTGGGTTTATGGGCCAAAATCAAGTACCAGATTGTTTATGTTTTCATGATCTTAGGAAATTTTAGCCCGCCATAGTCATATGACGCACCAAAATGAATCTGAATCAAACACAACCTTCTAATTTGTACGGCATGTAAGGGGGCCTTTTAGATTGGAGAGCGCAATTCTTCTAAGAATAACTTTGATTATCTTGCACGCATATATGTGTGCTTAGTTCTCTAGGTTGTGTTAAAACAGATGCATAGGCCTTAAAAACAGTAGTTTGTTTCCTGTAACCCTACCCTAACAAGTTCTTACTCAAAAAATCTGTACCCTAAAGTTATTTCCGCCTTTCTAACTCCCAATCAACATAAAACATGCATGAAACACGCTTTTTTGTTAAAAAGAAATAATCTGAAATAATGCATATATGCATGTGTGGCATTGGAAGGATTAACGTTGACTTATTTGATTGACCATTCTGGACACCCACTTTCAAAATTTCCACCCAGGCCCTGAGTCATAGAGTTTTGTTGTTCACTGTGTCCAGTAAGAGGAAGAGGAAGAGAGACGACCCGACCCGTCCCGTACCTCCTCCTACACTGTCCCTCCTCCCACACTCAGCGTGAACAGGCACTTGTCACGCTGACTGCAGACGAGGGCCTTGTCACACTGAAAGACGATACCACCACCTACACCACCACCACACTGTCAGCCAGCCGGCCTGTCCCGGCAGATCCATAGGCCCATCAGAGTGTAGATAGGATAATCTTTATTTCAAGTCGGTAATAATTTTACATAGTAAACACGAGCTGCCAGGGCTCTTGGCCGACTACAAAATAACAATTCAAAATATAACATACAGGGTTTAACAGCAATATAAATGATAAGTAGAGGGGAAGTAAGTTGGCACATATTAATTGACAATGAGTAATAACTTCAGTCTTTCAGGACATGTGTTTATGATTATTGAGTAAAAAATAGAAACTACTTCTGCTCATTTACTGGTATTACTTATAGCAGCAGAGAGAGCAGGTACAGTTAGTTCCAGACCAGGTTGAGATTAGGTTTTTGAACTCTTTTAGTGATGTTGTTTGTCTTAAGTTGTTAGGTAGGGAGTTCCATACCTTAGGTCCAGTATATCTAATTGATTGCTTTCCAAAGGAGATGGTGTTATATGGAGGTAATATTAGAGAGTGGTTCCTTCTAAGGCTGTATTCAGATTCTCTCTCTGTGAAAAGAGAGCTGACATAGGGAGGGGCACCTCCATGGACAGCTTTGTGAATCTCTGTAGCTAGGGATCTCAGTCTACCTAGATGTAAGCTTTGTAGTTTAGCCTGGTCTAGTAGCTTCTCATAGCTGCTTTTGTAATCCCTGTAAACAAAGCGTAGGGCTCGTTCCTGTATCCTCTCTAGCTTGGAGAGATTTTTCTTGGAGCAGAAGTGCCATACAAGGGGGCAGTAGTTGAAATTTGACATTATGTAGGCGCGAAAAATTGTCAGTCTGCTGGATTGGTCTAAGAGGTGACCAATTCTCTTAAGAGCATTAAGTTGTTTTGCAGCCTTCTTACACATTGAGGATACTTGAATGTCAAATTTCAGTTTGTCATCCAATTCTACACCTAGAAGTTTTACAGATTTTTCAAGTTTGATGTTGATGTTGTCAATGGAGAAGTCTGTTTGCACCTTTTTGTGACCAGGGGCAAGAAAAATTGCCTGAAATTTTTCAGGGTTTGCTTGCATGCAGTTTCTTTCGAACCAGTCAATGGCAATTTTAGTCATACTTACTAGGTGTGACTTGACATTTTCAATATTCTCATCACTGTTGCAGATTGTATTATCATCTGCGTAGTTATAAAGAGTTGTTTCATTTAAAGATGCAAAAATGTCATTTAGGAAAATGTTGAATAGAATTGGGCCGAGTATAGATCCCTGGGGGACACCTTTGGTGATATTTTGCCACTCACTACAGTTATTTCCAATCTTAACCCTTTGCTTTCTGTTTGAAAGGTAATTTCTCAGCAAATTAATTGAGTGATCAGTAAGGCCATAAGCTTTTAATTTGGCCAGAAGTAGATTGTGAGGGAGGCAGTCAAAAGCTTTCGACAGGTCCATCAGGACAGCTCCAACATATTTGTTCTGATCAAGAGCCTGCTTCCAGTCCTCAATAATTTTAATCAAAACTGACTGACAGCTATGTTGTTTTCTGAAAGCTGCTGTAAATGGATTATACACAGTTTCTAAGAAGATGGAGAGTTGATCTGCCAGTATGCTCTCAAATATTTTGGATATAGTAGGTAGTACACTGACAGGCCTGTAGTTTCCTTTTGACATGTTGTCATTTTTCTTATAAACAGGGCTAACATTAGCCATCTTGAGACTTGAAGGGAAATTGGATGTGGTAATGCCATAATTTATCACCTTGGTAATAATAGGAGCGAGTACTGGTGAACCCAGCTTTACAAGCTTTGGTGGAATATCATCAGGACCAGTTGCTTTTTTTGGGTTAATTTCTTTAAGTTTTTTATAGACTTGGACTTCATCGACAACATCAAATTGAAAGGTATCTTGTGGGTGTTTATTAGCAATATATTCAACATCCTGGTGCTGTGCAATATCATCCTCTTCATTTTCAATGCCAATATTCTTCGCAATGTTAACATAATAATCATTAAGAATTTCGCATACATTCCCTTCATCAGTTATGACTTTGTCATTTTCCAACAATATGATATCAGTATCACCGGAGCCAGATTTCTTACTTAGGAAAGGTTTAATTGTTTTCCAGAAATTTTGTGATTTTGTACCCCCATCGCAGCGTTCACCGAAAAACTTTTTGATAGAGATTTTCTTTAACCTAGTGCAGTAGTTTCGCTGCTTCCTATAGGCTTCCCAGTATGATTGTGATTTGAATTTAAAGAAATTGTTCTTTAGCATGTTTTTCTTATAAATAGCCCTTCTCCATTCACCATTCATGGCTGGGGAGGAGTGGTTTCTAATCTTCCTGGTCTTTATAGGGGCATGACGGTCAATAACATTTTTGATAGTATTACTCAGAGTTGAGCAGTTTTTCTCATAGTCAGAGAGGGTAATATCAACTGTAGCTAAATCATTGTTAAGATCATATAGAAATTTGGTTTCATCAAATTTTTTGTAACTGCGAGAAGTTTGGTACTTCTGTGATGGTTTTTGGTTTGAGCCCTTCATCACAGTGATAATCATGTGGTGAAAATCACTAATACCTGTCTCAATTGATGTAGATTAGAGGTAGATGTAGATTAGAGGTTGATTAGATTTGAGCGAAGGCAGATCATAGGACTTACATAAATCTATGATTTGAGTTATGTCTCTGGCCCCATTCATGCCTGTAACACTCAAAAGCATCCTGACGCTTTTGGTGGTATCACTACCCGAGGACTTTGGAAAAAATGTTTGGAGAAATCACAACACTGTGGAGCCACTCAAGTGTTTGGCCCAAAATAATGATTTTTTCCTGGAACAGTCTGAAAAAATAGGGTATTACAGTAAAAAAAGATTGCGGTCTTTTTTTCCAAAAAGTATGTTTTATGTTGATTGGGAGTTAGTTTTGGTTACAGGAAACAAAGAGCATTTTTAGGCCTTAGTAATTTTAGATGTAGAAATTTATATAAAAAGGAACTTAAATCACTATGTGTTAAAAAGGAAGTACCCTCTTTTCCGCGTGCCCAACAGGGAAGTGTATATTTTATACATACCCCGGGTGCCTAGGGCGAACACTGGCCTAGATATGTTAAATGTACTAGATGGAATGCTGTAACTTTCATAGTTTTCACCACCTCCAGGATCTGCACATAAACAGAGATAGAGGGCTGCATACTTTGGCCTAATTTACAGAAATAGGGATGTTGAATGTATTGGCATGATTTTCTAATCCGAAAGATCGAACAGGATGTTTTTGTTCATAACCAAGCATTCAGTTAACCTGTTTTCAAGATACAGGGGTTAGAATAACTCACTTTCAACTGATTCTAGAAATGAAAATTGCCTCGAGTATAGTGCAATTGATGCATTGTATTGATTCTTGAGTCCTAAAGTGCTTCTATCAAATTGATGTGAACTGACATATTTCTGCACTTAAGACAAAGATGAAAAATGTTATGCTTAGACGCTCATGAAATCCTACAATATGGTAATATTTGACCCTTCATTTCCCTATTGCTATTGAACAAGATCTTTCAATAATGTCCAAAGAGTTAACATAACAATTGAAATAATTCCATGTTGGAAATATTACTGCACTAAAGTTATAAATGAAAAATGTTGTGTTTAGACACTCTGGAAATCCTACCAAAATTATGGTAATTTTTTACCCTTCATTCTTCATTGCCCTATTGAACAAATGTTGATCTTTGAAAGGAGTTGATATCAATGCAGGATGTTGTTTGTGTAGGCGCTGTTCACTTCCTGTCCTAGAGAAGTGCCAAAAGAAGAGGAATGAACAGGAAGTCAGCTATTTTAAGAACAGATAACAGGGTGCCAGGATTGATGATAATCAGTTACTTAATCGGCTACATATTTGTTCCGATGAATGTAACACAGCTCAGTTCTTGCTGGAGGGTACTTTACTCTTTAAAAGACTGACTGCACTACAGGGTCCTATCTCTCTGTATGTCTGTTTTAGTACATATTACATTTTCATTTTCAAGTTTATTTTTTAAAATAAAACCGATAATGCTAATCACTGAATACTAATGGTTAACCCATTCATGCCTGTAGCACCCAAACTACCGGACCTTTTATGGGGGGGGGGTTCAGGAAATATTTAAAGAAGAAATCAATATGATTTTGCATTTTACATTAGTTAAGTAGAATGAAGCTAAGTTCACTGAAGTCAGTTATTGGAATTAGCAATGGATTGAAAACTATTATACAGTACCTGCCGAGAAACTGCAACCAAAGGGTTGAACTTATCATTCCCCTGATGTATGCGTTATCATATACCCTATAAATGAAGATATCCTGATATATTTGTTATCATATAACTTGTTAGGGGGCCCTATAAGTAGAGATATGCTGATATATTTGTTATCATATAACTTGCTAGGGGGCCCTATAAGTAGAGATATGCCTTACACACGGGTGGCCTTCGCAATCAGAATTACTGGGCGCACACTTATTGCTATTCATGTTCTTGTGAAAGTCAAAGCGAGAGGCTTGGAGAGATGTAGGTGATTGGCTGTTCCTCGTGAACTCCCTGCGCGGCGCGTGTAACATTGGAGGTCGGCCAAATCCTGCAACATTTCCGCAGCTCTCTCTTCGTCAATTGATCGTAAAGTGTAGCGCCATGGGAGAAAACGGTTATCACTGTTAACCCTTCCCTGACCACTACACCACAGAAGGGGGGAGGGGGGTCACCCGGTGGTAGGTCAGTACTTTGTTGAAATGCGGTAATTGATCATATGATGTCTATTACAATATCACCAGTATAATTCATGTGAACAGTAATAAATAAAGCAAAGGAAATCATATTTATTTCATCATAAAAACATGAATTTACCCTTCCCTGACTGCTACACAACAGAAGGGGGGGTGATAGGTGATTACTTTATTCAAATGCGGTAATTGGTCATTTTTATTTGTATCACAATGTCACAAGTATACACTTAATAGTTTATTGTGAAATTATTATAATCTCCTTTGCTTTATTTGATTGAAGTGAATGGTGATTGGTGATTACTTTATTCAAATGTTGTAATTGGTCATGTGTATTACAATATCACCAGTATAAAATTTATATTTTGTTGTGTTATTAGTATGATTTCCCTTGCTTTATGTGATTGAAGTGTATGGTGGTGAAATGTAGCAGCAAGAGAGAAAATAGTTATAACTTGATGGTAACTTTAGGTGGAAGTGGGTCAGGGAGTTGGTCAAATGAAGTGCATTGCAATATAAACAGAATAACCGATATACTGTAAGTGTAATGCTATTCGAGAAAACAGTTATTACTATTAACCCTTCCTTGACCAACTAAACATGAGGGGGAGGGGGGGGGGCATTACTCATGTCTCCTATGGGACTAATGCCACAAATCCAGTTATACTTATTATTGATTTAACCTTCCCACTTGCCTAGACAGTAGACAACCATAAAAGTGTGAGTAAATATGCATTGATCTGTAGTTAAGTTACAGGTATCAGCAATTACTAGGTCACACACGCTTTGCATTCAGAGGTGTACAATTTATCGCGTTGTTTCAATGAACAAAACCCTATGAACATAACATAACCCTATTCGGCAGGGATGTGACAAATCGTTATCCATACCTTATCTACATGAATTTTAAGTAATATGGCATTACTGTACTGATAAAGCAAAAAATGATCTACGTAAAGAATTAGATCAGTGGATCATGCTTGCGGAAAAATCAGTTTTAGCTACTTTATTGCAATTAAAGTTGGGCAGTTTTATTGTCATCCATAGAATGTCTTTATAGCCATAGAGGGATCTAACCAGGAATCGATACTGCTTGCCTGTCTGCCTTAGCCTTGAGCAGCAGCAGCAGCAGCAGTCCTCATCATGCTTTATTGAGCCTTAATTGATCTGCTGAGGGTACTCAAGGAGTGTGTGTCATATCAGAGTGAAATGATAAGCTATTGCCACTGGTAAATGGCAGCACGTTTGATTAAACTAGGTGTTTCATATATGATTTTATATATATATATATATATATATATATATATATATATATATATATATTATATATATATATATATATATATATATATATATATATATATATATATATATATATATATACATACATATATTTATATTTATTTATTTGTGTTGGAAAATCTAATATGTATATATAAATGTGTATATATGTATATATATCTATAGATATGTATTGTGTATATATTTATTTATTTATATACACATATACACAGTTACACACACAGACTCACACATGCATATATACATATATATTATACCAAGTATCTAAGCCTGTTTGCTGTTTGGCAGGGCTCTCAACAATTAAGGTATCAATAGCGCAGTAGTTTGTCCGCTGCCTTAGCCTTGGGGAGTGACAAGTGTGCCTGAGGGCCGCTAAGCACTGCCTGCATAATGAACCTCTAATATAATTGATTACGGCCCAGTGACATGGAGTCAGGCCCACCATTGCATGCCGCCACCGCCGGATGTTAATAGCACCGCTTTGTAGCCGCCTTCTGACCTACATCTGCCGGTGGGCCTCAATCTCCTCCTCGGTGGTGGTGGTGGTGGGGGGAGCAGCGAGTGAGTCGTCCGTCGGGGAAGGGGAGCAGGGTCTTAGCCAGGATTTACAAAGAGAATGTCCAAAATTGGAAATTGTAAAAAAAATTGGGTCATCCAAATTTTTGAGGGGTAAAATGTAAATAAAAAATGTAATCTTTATTTTAAGTCGGTATATCAATTACAAGGAACACAAGCTACCATGGCTCTTGGCCGACTGGGGGTACCTCGATTAACTCAGATTTCAACCCTAAACACCTACAAAATATTTTTCAAAATAAAGCATAATATCCTTCTAAATACAATGTCAGGGGAATTATATGGGGATGAAAAAAAAAATCAAATATATGCTTGAGATTGACATTTCAAGAAATTCCTCACAAAAAAATGTTGGTGTCTGGAGGGGTCCTTTTTTTAAGGAGTTTGGGTGTTCAATAATGGCCAGACACCCTGCTGATTAAGACTGTTGCGAGAGCAGCAAGTGATTCGTCGGGGATGGGGAGCGAGGAGGATTTACAGGGCAGCCCCTCGTGTAACGGAGCAATCTTGGTAATATTGCCAGCATCAATCCGCACCAGATAGGCGGCAGCCCATTTGATCCTTTGTTTAATGTATAAGCAGCGAAAAGTGGATGTTTTATTGTATCAACCTTGGTGTGCTGTTCCCAAAAACAGAAGTGAAAGGCAGTGGGGTGTTGGATAAGGGTCACGTGGGTCAGCGCAGGGGTCATCTTTAGGTTATTGTTTTAGCATCTGACCAGGCACTGTCCTCTGGGGTTGCTACTGTGACAGGTCAGTGAGGTCCGCACTCACTAAACCCTTATGCTGCTAGTGTCTAATTTGGCCCATACAAATGATGCAAAAACCCTGGAAAAAATATCTGAAACGCTGACATGTGAGTACTCATCTGAGGTTACTAATAAAAACTTTCAAGTGAATACCAACCTGACAGGGTTTAGATGGTTTCAATGATGTTTGCATCCTTGTGCTTTGGAGGAAAGTAGCCCTTGTATTGGAAGGGTTAACTGTGACGGGTCAGAGCAGTCGGCACTCGCTACTGCTGGCCTGGGGTACACACCAAAGGTTTATATTGGCAGCGGGTCATGGACCAGGACAGTGCCTTAGCCAACAGAGAGATAAACCATATCTAAGCAATCAAGGTGACTGGGCCTCATTTGGACACCCAAACCCTTAAATATCATACACCAGAATACCTAAAAGAGGGTGCTTGCAGGGTGATCTCACAGAGTGTGTAGTTTACTGTTTAACTCTATAGATGTGTGTTATGAGCACTGATATGTAACTGAGGTGCACAGCTCACAGGCTACTTGCAGGGTCATATCAGAGAATGAATAGGTTTGTAATCAGTTATTGTGTGTGCATATCATGAGCTTACTCATTAACCCTTTGTGTGCCATTAATGGCACTGAATATATAGCAGAGTGGTCCACAACTCAGGGTGCTTGCAGCCAGTTGCAGGGTGATCTCAGAGGATGAGTAGGTCTGTAATCAGTTATAATGTGTGCATATCATAGGCTCACTCATTAACCCTCTCTATGCCATGATCGCTGATATAGCAGTGTGGCGCACAGCAAGGGTGCTTGCAGGGTGATCTTAGCTGATGAATAGGTGTGTGCATATCATGCTTTTACTCATTAACCCTTTGTGTGCTATTAGCACTGATATAACACACCACCTGGGTGTTCTCAGCTGAGGACAATTGGTGCGACTATTGTCGATTAATTAACCCTTTCATGTCTTGAGCTCTTCGTGATGTGTTGTCTGTATCTTCGATGCGTTTTAAAATAACTCCATGGAATTAATCACAATTTCACAAAATATTTCAAGGAGAGTTGTGTCTTGGATTTCTCATTGAAATATTTTCTGATAATTGCCATTGTTAGATAGATATCACCCAAATAGTTGGGATATTTCTGGCCCTATAGACATCAATAAGTTAACCCTTTCTTACACAGGAATTGTCCAGGATCCTAAACATGACTATTTATAAGGTAATAATGCAATAAAGTACCTTTTACAATACTGTTCATAAACAGTACCATTTCAATACTGATACGGTACTGTTATATCTCAGAGGTATTCATACCTATCCTGGTGTGCAATTAGTGCTGGTTAGCTGTGATTAGAGGTGATCCTGTCGTAGTGCCAGGCCTGGGCGCTGTAAGAGTGTGGTAAAGGTGCGATCAGAGCTCTCTTAAAATTTATAAGGTAATAATGCAATAAAGCACCGTTAAGATGCCATACCATTTCAATGGTACTGATACCGTAGTAACCGTACTGTTATTCTCTTAGAGGTATCCGGTGTTATCTAGTGTGTAATTAGTGCTGGTTAGCTGTGATTAGAGGTGATCCTGTCGTAGTGCCAGACCTGGGCGCTGTCAGAGTGTGGTGAGGGTGCAATCAGAGCTCTCAACATTTATAAGGTAATAATGCAATAAAGCACCGTAAAGACGCAATACCATTTCAATGGTACTGATACCGTACTGTTATTCTGTTAGAGGTATCCGGTGTTATCTAGTGTGTAATTAGTGCTGGTTAGCTGTGATTAGAGGTGATCCTGTCGTAGTGTCAGTCCAGAGCGCTGTCAGAGTGTAGCGAAGGTGCAATCAGAGCTCTCTCAAAATTTATAAGGTAATAATGCAATAAAGCACCGTTAAGATGCAATACCATTTCAATGGTACTTATACCGTACTGTTATTTTCTTAGAGGTATCCGGTGTTATCTAGTGTGTAATTAGTGCTGGTTAGCTGTGATTAGAGGTGATCCTGTCGTAGTGCCAGGCCTGGGCCTCAGAGTGTGGTAAAGGTGCAATCAGAGCTCTCTCAACATTTATAAGGTAATAATGCAATAAAGCACCGTTAAGACGCAATACCATTTCGATGGTACTGATACCGTACTGTTATTCTCCGGTGTTATCTAGTGTGCAATTAGTGCTGGTTAGCTGTGATTAGAGGTGATCCTGTCGTAGTGCCAGGCCTGCGCGTCAGAGTGTGGTAAAGGTGCAATGAGAGCTCTCGCCGCTACCTGGCGTACGTACGTACCTGCTGCCACAGTAACGAGCTGATGCGATGGCTGCAGCGGCCAGCTGGCTGCTGCTCAGGTAACAAGCAGGATAACGCTGGTATTTCCTGCTGCTCCTCTCTCCTCCTCATCCTCCTCATAATCTGATAGGTCTCCTCCGACCGCAGGAGCACCTGAGTCCTCTAGAAAGGCTGTGGCAGCATTAGCCTGGTCTCCCACTTCATCCGTATCATCAGTATTGTTATCATCAGAGATTGAGCCAGAACCTGTCTTTTAGACTGTCAGTTTCCTGAAAACATCCTTTTGGACAGGCAAAAATTTCTATAAAGAATTTTCAATTTTGACTTTTTGGGGGTTAAATTACCTCACAACCCTTTTTTTAGGACATGTATGGCTAAAGTGTAGATTGTCCTTTTTTGACACAATAGGCTATGAAATGTAGTTGGTGTAAGGATTTGAAGTAGATGAGTAGCTAAAATCCTGGCTAAGACCCTGATCATCACCCTCAGTATTGGTTTATTACCCAGGTACTGGTTGCCCATAATTGGCAATTGTAGAAAGATAGGGCATTGTATTTTCAAGGAAAACTAGAATAATAAAGTACATCTGCTATAAAAATTTATTAAGAAATGGCCTTATGCAATGTCATATGAATCACATTGACATGAAAATTCAATTATTTGCATGAAATTGACATTTTCCAAAATTGTTGTCCTATAATCTGGGCGCCCTAAGGTGTGATTTTGGAGGGTCATCTTTATCCAGGTTAATGAATTGTGCTCGTGGCTTTTCTGCTACAATTACAAACCAATGACATGAATTCTTTAAGGATAAATTCCAGGTTAATGAATTGTGCTTGTGGCTTTTCTGTTACAAACCGATGCCTTGAATTCTTTGAGGATAAATTCCATGATAATGAATTGTGGCGCTGTGCGTCTCTTGTGCTTGTTCAGCATGCATTATACAGGAGGCGGTGAGCTGGGTAACTAATGGAGCTCTGTTAGTACTAGTAGTAGGGGGACCGAGCTGCTGCCAGGCTATAATTTATCACCACGGCAGCGCACCGTGTGCCAGGAGCCGGCGCTCGCTTGCTCCTAGGAGCCGAGATTGAATCGTTTACTCTACTTCATTACTTTCTACTCAGGCTCTCTCTCTACATCTATCAGCCAACACTGAGTGTTGCCCAGTTGCCCGAGACAACCTTATTTATTTATGGGCTACCTCCAGTATATAGCCCACACTATGAACACTGCTCATGATGAGCATTAGCCCAGTTAGGGCCTTGGGCAACCTGTTTATATCTGGGCAACCTACAACATGTAAAATTTTAGCCCACAATGCAGGACAATAAATTATACTCCTGTGGCCAAGGCTACACCTTATTTTAATGTGTAAATATGTGTACATGTTTATGGTTGCACTGTGGTCTACCTTGAAAAATAGGATGCACAAATGTTTTTCCAATTGCAAATTTTGAGCACCCAGTTTCTAAATCCTGGCTACGACCCTGATGATAGTGATGATAATAGTGATAATAATGATAATGATATGAATAGTAACCTGTTTGATATCAAACATCACCAAGTGTCCCTTCATTGCAGACAACCAGTTTTGGGGATACCGCTAGTAAATGTCTTGGATGTCACACAAGTTGAGCATGAATGGGTTAAATTGGACTTTGTGTAACAGTCTACCTTGTTCTTATTATTCCCATTCATAACTACTGACCCACTTTCAGCGCCTCCACAGTATGGAGCCTCTATGTAAAGAGAGCACTGATAGGGAGGCTTATATAGGTAAACAAGCTGAAGGGTTAGAGGAGGGCTATTGTGTAACCTAGTAGACTAGACTCCTAGTCCATGAAAAGTTGACATTTCCTTCCTAGTAGACTAGGTTCCTAGACTAGGCTCCTAGTCCCTGTAATGTTCACCTTCCCTTATGTGTTGACCAAGCACTGTGGTGTGGTACCAGGTTTGGTAGATAGATGGCACCACCTGCTCCTCCTATCTCAATATGTTTATATGTCATAATCAAACTGAATCCTGGTGAGATAAATGTAAACTAAATTGACCACTGTGGCTACCTACACTATTTGGTGCTTGGTAACAGAAAAAAAACATAACATAAAAATACATATGACAGCCTAGAAATCTAGGCTAACTAGGTTCCTAGTCCCTGTCTTATCCAAACTGAATCCTGGTGGGTTAAGTGTAAACTAAATTGACCACTATGGCCACCTAGAATATTTGGTGCGTGGTACCTAACAGAAAACACCTAACATAAAATGCATATGACAGCTTAAAAATCTAGGCTACCTTCCTAGTTGACCAACCAGTGTGGTGTGGTACAAGCAATGGTAGATAGATGGCACCACTTGGTCCTCATATCTCTAGTTAATTATAAAATTGAGTCCTCTATTCACCTGGTGAAATAAATGTGAACTAATTTGGTAACTCTGGCCACCTTGACCACTGGATGGTAATGAGTTATCTAGACTAGGCTCCTGGTCCCTGAAAAGTTGACATTCCCTTCTGAGTTGACTTAATAATAATAATAATAATAATAATAATAATTGATATTTGATATAGCGCCCTTTCCACCTATAATGTTCAAAAGCGCTTTAGAGTCATTGGACAGTTGTCATGGTCCATATAGTCAATTAAACTCCTTTCGAAATAGCAATGTTTTCAGCTGTTTCTTGAAGTTAAAAGTGTGGTGTAGTACCAGCTATTAGACAGATGGGACCACTTGGTCCTCCTATCTCTAGTTTACTGAAGATGATCTTTATTCATGTGGTAGGATAAATGTGAACTTATTTGGCGATTTTGGTCACCTTGACCACTTTGGTGCCAGGTAACAATTGAAAAAATTGAAGACAGAAAAAAATACATATATGACAGCCTAGAAATCCTGGCTGTTAACCCTTCTGTTGCTGGTGGCTAATTTTGCCAATTTGATACAAAATGATGCAAAAAAGCTGAAAAATGACTGAAACCCTGGCATGTATGATAAAAGAGTGCTGTGAGAGCTATCCTATCAATACCAATATGACAGGGTTTTAGATGGTTTTCAAACATCTTTTTTGTCCTTGTGCTTTGGATGAGCATTGGAAGGGTTAATGAGTGAGCCTCACACTCACAGAGCTATCGGCTCTCTCATGTGAACTGACGTGCCAGGCAAGTGAACACTTCCAGATAACCAAGTGCCATTCGACTCAATTAATACGCTATAAAGCTTCTTAAGGAGTGTGCTGAGTGTGTGATCAGAAAGGCACTAATTAACAGGTGAAATATGATGAATGTGAGTGTCTCACATCGAGGACTTGGTTGTATTTACGAATTTCTTTTGGAACTGTTTTATGAATTTGTTGTAATTTTCAATGTTTCACAGATTTTTGTTTCCTCCCCTATGGGGGCCATCTTAATTTTGTAAATATATCTTGATTTTGTTTTGGAGAGACTTCTTGATTTTGCGAGAAGTGTACTAGTAATAGCACTGCTGTCAATCAGGAAAGGGTTAAATTGCTAAATGCGCCACAGATAGTTTCCTGTTTACTGTACAGTATGGCTGTCAGTATTGATTTCTACCTAGTTTACACAAGGAAACACAATTTACTTGCCCTCAGCCGCACAATCAATGCCATTTCTTTTGTGTATGATATTATCCTACTGGTTCCTGACTGCCTACACAGGTAGCACATTGTAAGGTGGGCGCAATCTGAGGGCAGGTAGATAGTTGACATTAATTAGCATACCTGAGTAGACATTAATTAGCATATGTGAGTATTGTTATGGTAGTAAGCGCCTTGATTGACACTTTATGTAAGACAAGAAAAAAAGGTGTATTACATGTCAACTGCTTCTACCTGGGCGCTAGAAAAAAAGATGAAGCAACATTTTTATTTGGGAAATTTCCCTTGTTTGGGAAATTTCATGCGCACCCTCTCTCATGCACACACAAATTCTTATGTGCACATACCAATCATAATAGTAGTATTGATAATAATAATAATGATAATAATAGTGATAATAGTAATAATGATAATAATAATGATAATAATAATAATAATAATAATAATAATAATAATAATAATAATAATAATAATATTAATAATAATGATAATAATGATAATAATGATAATAATGATAATAATGATAATAATGATAATAATAATAATAATAATAATAATAATAATAATAATAATAATGGGTAACTCAGTCCAATGGTGAGGATCTTCCCTGCGACCCCCTGGCATGTTTACAAGTAGCCTGAGGGGCCCCAGGGTTACAAAGTAGTACCATACATTGCTTTTATGTATTGAGACTTGAAGTAAGGTAGAGCTAAGAAATGCATGTTCTGTGATACCTGATTTTCCCTCCTCTCGCCTGTGGCTTTATGATCATATAACTTAACTCTCCCTTTGTTTTATTCCAGGTGTTTGCTGAGCCAAGGATTTGTGCGGATGGGCAAGTGGTTTGTACAGCCCTACGACAGCCATGTTGGCACTACAGATAAAAGGTAAGATTCTCTTCTTTTAAAGAAAGTACAGTCAAACCTGCAAAGAAAGATCACTGAAATGATAACTATACTATACTCAAAAATTGCCTTTTATGGCGGATAATTTTGATCTAAAGTTATAAGTCATATATTTTACACATTGGAAAAAATTAGTTTTGGTCTTTATAGGCAGGTGGTCTCTTTGGCAGTTTTGACTGTACATACATTTACAGGTCTGTGTTGGCAAGTTACAGGAATTTCTGTGACTACAGAGTCAAGAGATGAATGAATAATAGCTTGGGATATTTGTATATTCTATCATGTTACTGTCTTACTAACTTGATTGCATATATGCACGAATTGACAGTCAAGGAGGGAATTGTACATAACCCCCTCCTTAAAACTGTGGTCAAATAATCCTACTTGTGAAAGAGTAAAGGCAGATTATTTAGAAAAACAAGGCAGGTTGGTATAGGACCACTATAATTCATTATGACGTTGAGGGAACCACTTCATTGATGTAACCTTTCATTTGAATATGATGTTGAGAAACGGCTTATCTTTATGGTTCAAAGTTACCTGAAAACTTTAGCAAAAATGAGTCATGGGTGGTAAAGATTTCCTAGTATATTTTTATGGTGGAGGGGGGGGGGGGGGGGTGGGATATTTTGTGGTACATTAGTCGTATAGAGCAAGTAATCTTATAAGATTAATGCTATTACCACTGGTGCAGAGTGAATTCAAATCAAAACAATTTTCCCCCTGAAGGTCTCTTTGGTGTAGAGTCATTGCCTGGGAGGTTATCACGCTGATAGTGTGCTAGTGATGTCGTAGGGATGTTAGCACACACTAGCGGTCCCATATGTGAGTGATTTATGAGATTTAGATGGGGCTAAGCGACAGCTCTTACTGGGGAAATGGCTCACTGTGCGAGAGAGAAGTGGATATACACTGCACAGCATCATGAGCATCTCTCTCTCTCTCTCTCTCTCTCTCTCGACTCTCTCTCTCTCTCTCTCTCTCTCTCTCTCTCTCTCTCTCTCTCCTCCCTCCCTCTCCTCTCTCTCTCTCTCTCTCTCTCTCTCTCTCTCTCTCTCTCTCTCTCTCTCTCTCTCCCCCCTCCCTCTCTCTCTCTCTCTCTCTCCTCTCTCTCTCTCTCCTCTCTCTCTCTCTCTCTCTCCTCTCTCTCTCTCTCTCTCTCTCTCTCTCTCTCTCCTCTCTCTCTCTCTCTCTCTCTCCCCCCTCCCTCCCTCTCTCTCTCTCTCTCTCTCTCTCTCTCTCTCTCTCTCTCTCTCTCTCTCTCTCTCTCTCTCTCTCTCTCTCTCTCTCTCTCTCTCTCTCTCCTCTCTCTCTCTCTCTCTCTCTTCAATCTCTCTCTCTCTCTCTCTGAATCTCAATCTTCCCCCCCCTCTCTCTCTCATATCTAACTAGATACCATGCCATACTTCTGTTCCACCATATCTCCATCTGTTTTTGCCTTGAGAAATCCTGGAGAGATTGCAGGTTAGCAGCAGTAGCATACCAATCGCCCCATTGTCACGCTTATCCCTCTCCTTTCCTACACACCTGATCTGAATATGGAGCACTTGTTAACTTGTTGTTGTAACCTTCAAGTCCCCTGGGTATCCCTTCTTACCGGCACTCAATTGCGCTAGGGCCTGCTGAGGAGCCATAAGTGCCAAACAGTGTCTTAGCAGGGTTTAGAAACTGGGTGCCCAAATTAAGCCATTGTAGAATTTTAGGGCATCTTGTTTTTTAAGGGAGACCACAATATACTCAGATTACAACCATAAACATATATTTATTTCTTAAAATATGGTATAATATATTTATACTGTTATGGGAACTATATTGAGGTGAAAGGATTCAATTATATGCTCAAAATTTATAATTTAAGAAGTTACTCACAAAGAGATGTGGGTGCTCCAAAAGGTGTTTTTGGTGGCTTGGGGTGTCAAAATGACCTAAAACCTATAGAGATCTGGGGATCAGGTGGGTGCCATCTATCTACCATACCTGGTACTACACCACACTGCTTGGTCAGCACAGGAGGTGATGTCAACTTTTAGGGACTAGGAGCCTAGTCTAGCTAAGACTATGTACTGCAGTATCAGAAACACAGTCTTAGCCAGGATTTGGAAACTGGGTGCCTAAAATTGGCAATTGTAAAATTTTGGGG